>JADGIG010000237.1:0-11955 GCA_018985235.1 Sanchytrium tribonematis
TCTACAAGAATAGTGAAACAAATACTTGTTCAGATTTCCAAATGTGTCCAGATTGAGCTGAACAAGTTTCCATTCCTACCATCGCTAAAAGGACTTATCTTTGGATCATGTAGACTAATGGTGGAAGGTCAACTTATCGACACAATTACTCAGCCTGTTTTAATTCCACACGTTCAAACAATTGGTAGGTGTGATTTTTACGGCAGAAAAATGTTGTTAATTGTGGAAAAAGATGCTGTTTTCCAGAGTCTTGTACAACTGAGTCTAAGTGGCTCAATAAGTAATCTGGTTTTGATTACCGGAAAAGGATTCCCAGACGGTAATACCACTAATTTTATTCAAAAATATGGAAGATTGTTTCAAACCGTTCACTGCTTGGTAGATTTGGATCCACATGGATTATGGATTTACAAGACTTATAGTAGAGCGGTTGCCTTTAGAGTTACCCTTATGAAAATTCGAATCAAGGATTTCTGCGAGATGAACATGAATGCAAGAGATTATAAACTGCTAAGACAATTGTGCACTGATCCATTGACTCAAAAAATAGCTCAGCGTATGTTCATGACAGGATCTAAATTTGAGATTGAACAAATGTGTCAAGAAAGTATGATAGAATATATTGACTACTATACACTTGAGATGGAGTGTTTGCTTGATGACTTATAGTAAAATGTTTTATACCCAAACGGGGATGATACTGTTGTACACTTTCATCCTTGCCATAAAATTTCGATGTTTAAATAACTTGAAAATAGTTGCACCCAATGAGCAAGATGTATGGAAGACTAATCAAAATATGACTATCAAATGGACTAGCAAACACGATACCTTTTCACCTGTTCATATTTTACTTCTTCAAATGCCAGCAAATCAAACAGATACTCCATACAATAGATTGCTTCCAGATGCTACTCAATTTTTAGCTGATCCACTTTACACAAATGACACTGAAGTGTCTGTTAAGCTTAAGGAAAATTTACCAGACGGCGATCGATATTATGTGAGAGTTTTATATATGAATAAGACAGACAAGGATGCATATTATAGTTGCTCTCCATTTTTTAAGATAGACTCATTGAGCGCCTCTTCTTGTTTAATGAATGTGATGTGGTCATGGGCTTTAATTTTGTTTTTTCAATAAAAAAGTTTATTAATCGAAACACTCCTAATATGAACCATCAAGATTGGCTTTCATCATTCTTATTGCAGCCAGCATCTAAATATTTTGTGATAATAGATTATGAATACCTAAATAGCATCTCCCATCAATATTTAAATGAAATACCTTATGGAGAATTTGCTAAAAAACGTATTTTGAATCAAGAATTTAATGAAGCCGATATACCTAACGAAGGTCTTATGGAGAGCGCAGCCGAAATGCTCTATGGCATCGTTCATCAGGATTTTATTAAGACCGATAAAGGTTTAGATCTGATGAAAATTAAATTTATGAAAAAAGAATTCGGCTCATGTCCCAGAATTTATTGCCGGAATACCCCACTACTGCCTTTCGGTTTATTCGATAAACCTGGAATGGAGAATGTTAAACTTTTATGTTGCAATTGTTTGGACTTGTATAGAACAAATGGTGTAATGGAAATTCTGGACGGAGCCTTTTTTGGAAACAAATATGCAAGTTTTTTCTTTGAAAAGTTTGAAATGGAACTGCTAAATCTTGCTAAATTTACTGCAGATGACTCGTCTTCAGACTCATTCATAACTAGTGAAGCCTCTTCCATATCAATACAAAGCATCCATGAATCCTTAAATGACCAAGTTATGTATATACCACGTATATTTGGATTTCGAGTCAATGAAAATGCAGAACATGGCCCCAAAAATGCCTGGCTGCGGAGTGCTCCTGGAATAGATTACCGCAAAGGGATATAGTAAATAATTTCTGTAAATGTTCAAGGCCAAAAATGAGTTTATCTGAATTTCAAATTTGCAAATCACCCTCAGTACTCCATCTAAGCGAAATATTCAGCCAGACTCACCAAATAAAAGAATGAAGATAATGCAAAGAGCAAACTCAATTGATTTTTATGATGACGTTTTTTGCGAATCAGCTGAAGCTAAAAGAGAAAAAAGGATTGAAATGAATATCAAAAAAATCCAATTCGCCTCTCATAAAAGGTTACTTAAAATGATAAATAAAACGCAGAAAACTTGTTTTAAAAACAAGAGTAAAAAATTCCACAAAAAAAGCATTAGTTTACACACCACTTTAAACCACAAGCTTAAGTTAAACGCCAAGGATGACTACAACTCAATCAAGAGTACGGAATATTTGGAGATGATAACCAGTTTTGAATTCGATTGCGACTTTTGGCTCGGTTGTTCTGGTACAGAGTATTCTTTTAACTAAGTCACCAATTGTAATTGAAAAAAGAAAAATCAGATTTATTCTTCACTCTGAAGGGTAGCCTTCTTCTCTTTGAGCAAATCCTTAATCGTGAAAACATGCCGCTTTATATTATTTAATGCATCAGCCCATTCATTGACTAAATCATTGGTCAATTTTTCACACGACGATTTTTCTTCAATCAAAGTATCAATACCGTTGAAAAGGGAAGTCGAATCTATTTCATAACCTTCAAGTTTTTGTTTTTTCCTTTGAAGCTGGTCAAGTAAACCTTTAGAATTCAGCAACTTTTCTTCAATTGACTGTTTTTGTTGCAAAAGCGCAGAATCTAGATGATCCAGTTGTTCAATAAGCTGTGTTGTATAATTGGAAAGGTTCTAGATAAGTCAAAAATACCTTTCTGTGATGTTCATAGTGCTGATTAAAGTGTTTGAGCTGATCTTGTAAAGTGGAAATGTCATGTTCCATTTCAGCAATATTTTCCGCTATTTTCTCAATATTTTCTTTAATAGTTGTTATTTGTTCTTGAAAAGCGTGATTTTGGCCGACTAATTGAAGTTTATACTCAGAATAGCTCTGAAAAATAGCATCTAATGCAATTGGGCCTTCAACTTGTCCAGTAGCAAAATTGACAGATATAGGCTTTGGATCAGGTAAAGAATATGTAAGTTGCATGTACTCTTGCGAAACTCGATCAAGCTCATCCGTAACTTTTTGAAGCTGAATTTCCAGTTCCCAAATAGAGTTGTTTTTCTTCTCGATAGTCTTCTGAGATTGATTCAAGCTATTAGAAAGAGATTCTTTTTGAGCAATCAAATGATCGTGGGTGGGCAAAATTTCTAAAGAGGCCAATTTTGATTCTGCCGCATCCAATTGCTCTTGTTTGTTATTGATATCATTCTGCATACTTAAAAGATTGTTTTGAATCAGATTTTCTTTTTCTCTCAGTTGCTCCATATATTTCTCAAATTCAGCCAAGTCACTTAATAAATTGGAATGCGTTTCTTTGTATTTTGGGAGCTCCGGTTGAAACTTTTGCAGTTCTTTTTCGTAAAATTCACATTCCCTTTGCATTTCCCTGACATCTTGAACATTGTAAAATTCCATAAGTTGATTTTGAAAAGTAGTAAAATGCCCACTAAAATCATCTTCCCCTTGGATATAGTCTTGGTAGCAATTTATCAAATATTCAAGTGTGGGATCCGTATCCTCTGTTTGCTCTCTGATATGTACGATCAAATCGTGTAAGAATACCAACATTTGAAGACAATATGGCCAGCTTTGGGAAGCACCAGGACTATTTAAATGCTGTTTAACTTGATCAATATTTGGGTATTTAAGTTGTTTTAGTATAATTACCATATCCTCTTGAATTCTCTTCTTATATTGATATAGCGGATTTAATTGGCGGTACATCATTTGAAAAATTGCAGTGAATTCCTTTAGTGTTGGGGACTTTAATTGTTTATCTCCTAAACTTGGGCAATATGGTTTTATAACCTGTATCGATTGATTTATGACTTCTTTTGATTTGACATTCCGTTGATCTCGTAACATTTTCGAATTGTTTCTAAAATATTTTGCAACAAATTTGCCCACAAATTGTCGCTCCTAAATGTTTATCATCAACCCACCACTGGGAACTATAATTTGGACAGATGTACTTGATATAATGGTATATTCAGAACTTTGGGAACATTTTTATTTATGGCACAATTTTGATGACAACTCTACTTGGAAATCGATTCCCTTCAAGAAAATCAAGGATTACTATGCTATTCATCTCACACCCAAAAATTCAGGTGAATGCACTGTTTACGCTATTGATCGCAACAGCAATGATATACATTGGCTTGGAAATTTTGGAGAAAATATCATCTACAATTCCAAATTAAAACCGTTTCTAACTTTTAATGTTGATGACTGGTGGTACTATCCACAGATCTCTTATCTTGAAATATCAAATATTAATACGGAAAAGATCGGAAATACTGGAATTCCAAATTTTTTACAGGGAACCGGGTGCTGCACTTGGGAATCTTTGAAGCCCTTTTACAATTTTGACCAAGTTGACAATTTCATCACGAATTTCAATTCTGTGGTTGATTGGATAATTTTGGATGACGGCTGGCAAAATGTCAATCCATTAAACAACCGCCTTGTTACTTTTTCATTTAAAGATTATAAAATATTAAAATTTATTGATAGCTGCAAACAAAGACATATTCAAGTAGGGCTATGGTTGCATTCAACAGGATATTGGGGCGGTATTGACATGAAAGGCTTCCCTTCTGAATCAATCGAACTCGCGAAACCTGTTCAACAGGTGCACAATTTATCTTTCCCAAATCGTTTAAACGTTATAAAATTATTTTACACCAAATATTTTCAATATTACAAAGATCTTGGAATACAATTTATAAAATTGGACGGGCAGAATATATTTAGTTTACTCAAGGATAAACAATTAGGAAATGAAATTTTAAAAGTCATGCACTCTTGCGCCTCAAGTATATTTGGAGATAATGTTATTCACTGTATGTGTCACTCCGAATTTAATCTTGGTTTGATTCGCAACAATTATAAAAATCAAATAATTCGTTCTAGTCAAGATTACGTTCCACAAATTCCATCTTTAAAATTTTCACACTATTTTAACAATATATTAAACAGTTCCTACTTTCGTAAGCTGGGTTTTACTTGTGATTTCGACATGGTAGATGGAGATGATTACGATCAGATTTTACTGCGTCTAATTTCTCATTCCCCACTTTATTTTAGCTCACCCTTTACCATAGATTTACCACCCAGAGTGCCTTTATTCAAGTTGGAATCTTTCTCAGATATGCATTTGTCGATTTCAGCGATTAAAAGCAATGATTTCGACCCTAATATACAAATTTTGGCTACACCAGATGATATCAACATCTGGTTAAATAGTAATATTTGCAGTGCATTAGACTTAATCCTGTTTCTAGCTTCTGATAACAAATGGCACTAAATCATACAAAAAATCGTGGATTACTTCAAAAAGCTACAGGCTTCTGTCGCTAGACTATTCAAATTAAGAAAATTTAATCCTATTTGTTAACAATTTATGAGAGTTGCAACAGATGAAAGGAAATAATGAGACACATTGCAAATGGGAACATCGAGGTAGGTTGTAGGTTTGTTTAAATTATGTATTTTGACAAAAACAAGGAAACCCTTACAGCGGACAACGTGAATTCAGCACATCTGAGATTTCAAGTCGTTGATAGCAATGAACCTTTTAAAAGAATAAAAAACCGGTAAACTTCAAATTATTTGCAATCGTCGCATCGAATGGAAGATGAGAAGTTACAAACAAGAAAAAACTATTAACATTAAAATTTGTACTTTTAAGCTACTCCCACAGCGACCCTGACTAAGCTTAACCACCTTTTTAAACGAGACTTTTTCTAATTAAAGCCTTTCCTGATTCTGATTGGATCAAAACACGTGCTTTGAATACACTTTGAGAGTCGCTCGAATACTCATACTTACCTTGCGGTGGTTGTTCATATCACATAGTTGAACAATCCAAAGACTGATTTTATCATAGCACTTTCGATAATTGATGTCTGTGGGAACGCTTCGGTGTCTCCACCGTTAAATTTTTGTGCGTCCATGTATTTGGGCATCCCTTACTTATTTTTAAACTAAATTTTGTAAAAAATCCAAAAAAGAATAACTGCTTTCTTTTAATAATTCATTTATTGATTTAGGTATAAATCTCTGGCGTGTCGTTTCCGGCGGTTGTCAATTCGGTGCTGCCTGAAGTTCTAATTTGTATGATACTTGACAGGTCTTCTTTTCTTTGCTTGATTCTAAAATAGGCAATTCGTTTATATAGCCAAAAACAAAGAATGTTCTAATTTTGGACCAATCGGAAATTAGTGGTGACCAACACCTTTTTGAGCCATCTCTGCCTGACTTTTTTTCAAACCTTTTGCAAGCTCTTTACCTAATTCAATACCATCAAGCAGACCGTCTCTAAAACCATCATTAAAACCTTTTTGAAGTTCTGATTCAAATTCTATATTTCTCACCATGTCTTTTTGAACTTTTTCGACGTGTCTGTTGAATTCAATTTGTTGACAATGTTTCTCGAATGAATTCTGATCCCATTCTTCCATTGAGAGTTTCCTCCTTTTAATTTTGATGATGTTATGATATTTTTAGGTCCTAGGCCAAAAAGATGCCAGATCGATCAGATGTGAAATTTGAAGCTCTATCTTATTTAAAAAACAGCCCTTATTTCAATCAGAAATCTAAATTGACCGCCTTACAGGTAGAACCAACAAGAGAATCGACAGATCTTTCAAAGATTGTTGAGAAAATTATTCATGGAAAGCCATTGCTTTGTACTGAAATACCAATACAGAATAGCTTGCTTCCATTTATCAAAGGTATAAAAAGAGAAAAGGCTAAGTTTAAACAGCAGGTGGATATAACCAATAAGCTGCAATTAGACATAAAATGGTTACAAGATAAATATAAAGACCTTAAAAAAACCAGCAACGCTATGTCCAGCTATCATGATAATGGGGTTGTGCAATTGGAAAGGTTGCTAGATAATGGTCCACTTTTTGATAACGATCTATACAAATCCTTGATGCATGAGAACTCGCAGTTAAAAAAAGACAACAATATGTTGAAACTTACTAATAAGGGCCAGGAGGAGCTTTTAAGTTACCTAAATAAGGATAGAGAAAATTTGACGAACAAAATATCTATTTTTCGTTCAAGTTTCAGTCAGCTTGAGTCTCAATTTAAGAAGACCAAGGCAGCTCACCAGGAAACGCTATCACGATTAAAACTTTGTGATAATCAAAATTTCAGCCTTCCAAATTCCTGCAAGCATGCTTTCACCCAAACTACAATATTTTCGACGACTTTAAAAACAAGCGAGCTAGTTTCTCAACTTGAAATTTTAAAATCTAAAGTAGAAGAATCAGCTGAATCTTCGAAATGCAAAGACATTGAGCTAGATGCATTGAGATCTCAAAATTCTTTATTGAGAAAAGAGTTAGCCGAAACAATGCAATTGATAGATCAATTTCAAAAATAAATTTATTTTGTATACATCTAAAATTTTAGTATATTCATTAAAGCATATCCAACTGTGTTTATAACAATCATGCTTATAATTGATGCTGGTACGCCAATTCTCAAAAAATCCTTCGTAGAAAGATACCTCATTCCAGTATTTGGATCCTCTACACTTACGGCATGCATATTAGGAAAGCCACTTATCGGAAGAGCCATTGCAGCACTACAAATCAAGCCCATTCCCATAACTAGTAGCTTAGAGTGATCGGCCCCGTTTCTAGCTAGCACCAAACCAATTTCTCTTACCATTGGAAGTATTATTAATGCAGCTACAGTGTGGGAAATCATACTCGCAGCAATTAAAGTGAAGCTACTGAAAAGCACTAAAATCTCTAAAGTGTTCATTCCAACCGTCATTAAAGAGAGTTCTTGAGCGATAAGTCTAAGTAAACCCGTATTTTCAATTGATTTTCCTAGTAATATGCCCCCTTGAGCCAATACAACAACACTCTAAATTAATATGAAGTACCCAAAGCAAATCGTTGAAATCGTTTTTGTTTAAAAAACCGAGCCCAAAATAAAATATTATAGGTATCAAACTTATTATTGAAACGTCTCCAACATAAGGCTTTAAAAGAGGTGTAGCTATCCATAAGCAAAGAATAATCGTACTTGATATAATTATTATCCATTGAGTCGGATCATAAAATTTAAATATACTGCGTTTTTGAGAAGCAGAAACAGACAAAAGCGGTCGCTCCACTTCATCATCTGCTTCAACCTCATCATCATCTACGCTTTCGGTCTTTTTGGAGTAGTGCGAATGTCTGTCTTCTTCATCCTCTGTATCATCAATAATATATTTATCTGGTTTAATTAAAAGCACGATGATGATAAAAATTAGAGTATTACAAAGCAAGCAAACAGGGACGGCTACAAATAACCATTCGAGCCATTTTGCACTCATCAAATGAATTGTGATAATATTTTGGGGGCTTGCAATTGGCGATATCATACCACCAATATTAGAACTCATTGCTATTCCTAAAATTAAAGCTTTTCCAATATTGCTGCTAAGAGACGTTTTCTTCAATACAGAATGAATTAATGATGTGCACAGAACTGGCGCAGCAACATTAGAAACGATTCCAGACATAAATGTGGCAAGATTCATTAGCACAAATAAGACTTTGTAGGTATTGTGATTGCAGTGTTTTACAGCTAAATCGCATGGTCCTTGTAATATTCGGTATTTTGATAATGCCGAAGCTATAGTAAATCCACCAAGAAGTAGAATAATAATTGGCGAATAGAACATTTGCGTAAAAATTAGTTTGGCAGCAACGTCTGCTGGCAAAACGCCAGTCTCATCGATCAAAATTTTGTTAGTTACTAGTAAAAAAGGAATCAATAACGCTGTTGTATAAAGCGGAAGCGCTTCTGTTGCCCACAAATAAACTATACTCAATAGCACTCCGAAACACCTATTTTGGTAATCTGTGTGATGCGTGAAATTGTCAATAAATTGAAATTGAGGAATCCCGAAAAGTAAGAGGCTGAAAATTGCAAAATGTACTACAAAATGTAAAACGTTCCTCCAAGTTATTTTGTAATCATAGTTATCCTGCCATTTCTTAACAGTTGTTGTTTCTTGCATTTCCTTCCATACAGTGTTTTTTGTGTAAACTATCAAATCATCCATAGTTCGTTCTAGATATTTTTGACAATAATCTTCTGACTGATTGGTCAGGTGGGCGTATTTTGCGACCGTCGCTGATTTCAGTGCCGACAATTGATCATTATTACAGTACCAGGTATCTTTCGAAACCTGGTCCATAAATATATGAGATACTTTGGTTAAATTCAGCTTGTCGTACTTTTTGCAGATTTTACGCAAGCCACTATAATTTAGTTTTGAGTAATTTTGAAGATGACATAAATATTGAAAATAAAGTACTAGATCGTGTTCAGAGTGATCGCGATCAATTGGTAGTATTTGAAAGCTGGATATATTTATCGATAAAGGCAATTTTTTCTTAGTCTTTATGTGTGGAGTTTCTAAATATTCAAAATCTTCATTCCAATTTTCTTTTGCGGCCATAACTTCGAGATGAGATAGAATGGAATCGTAAAATTCTGATATTTTGGCACGCTCGTCTTGTAGTATTGACAAAAAAGAATTAATCGGTAGACCAAGTTGTTTTTTTAAACTGGAATAATTAATGTAGTAGTCTTTCCACTGCTCTTTTGTGTTTCTTTCGAGAGAGGAAGCAAATTTCATCAAGATGTTACACGGATTGTTTTGTCATTGACATTTGTCGACAATTCATCCTAAATAATTAACTCGAAGATATCATAATAAAATCTAAATAACATAATTTATTTGCAATCAGTTTAACGATAAATAGAAAATTTTATACTTAATTAAGACTCAACAAGGGGAATGGTATTCTCGGGAATCTACAACTGAATTATGTTAAGTCTATCACCTCTATATCTAGTCAAATATTGGCTTAAAAAATTCAGTCTTAATCTACATTAGGATAACCCCTTTCAAGTCTCCCGTATTGGATTTGCGTAAATTATGACTCCAATTTTAGTAACGGTTACAATTTTGTTAATATTGGCAGCTGCAATGGTAGTAGGCGCTCTTGTTTACTTATACATAAAAAGAAATAAGTCAATTAAACGAGAGTTCAAAGCTTCAAAGGTTAGTTCACGTATCAGCCGTTGCAGTGAATGGGAACCTGCCAAGCAAATATATCCCGATCAAGAAGGAAATGATTTAGTCGTTGTCAATCCAGACGACGTATATACATCTATGGACGAGGAGTATGAAATACCACAAACAACTTATTCAAAATTATTTAGTCGAACCACTTTTCAGACTTTTAATATAATGGATTTCAAAAAACAGTCATTAGCTTCTCTTGTTCGTGGGGCAAATACGGTAAAATACGAAGAGGGCTTGGCCCAGCTTAATAATATGTCGCATATTGATATTGTGTTGCGGCCTGAGCTTATTAAATAAAATGTCTGCTTTAATTTGCCATCAAATCCACAAATTTTTGCGCAAGTTCTGGATAAAAATAAAAATTATGTCATAAGTTGATCTTTTTAGGAGTTTGAAACAAATTTTGATGTTGCAACCTTCCAAGACTTTTGACATCGAAGAGCTACTTCCTTTTTCAACCAAAGTTGGCGATAGATCAGAAAGGGATGTATTTATCGAAATGTTTTATAATAAAATGAAAGAATCCGCAAATGAAGGCATAGATCAATTTTACAAGGATTTTAAAGCAAACACTGCAGTTTTGCTAAATTTTTTTGATTTGAACTATTATCTGGAAGAACAAGATACAGTTAAAATTATAAAATTTTACTATGCAATTCTCTGCAAAATTATTGAATTTCCAAACCCTAATGTTTTTGGACAATGCTGCTCTGCACTTGTTAAGCTTTTAAGATACAATTATGATTTTGAATTCAAAGAACTTGAGCTTGAATTTCAACCACTTTTTGATTTGACTGAATTTGTTATGTTTCCTAAAATAACTGACCCAACCTTCTTTTGCAGCCAAATGAGTAGGAATGATTTCTGTACAGTTATACAGAGATGTAAGGGTTACTTCAAAAATAGGGCCCACATATATCTCTTTTTTAAAGAAAAAATGAATCCCATAGATGTGACAAAATATACAAAATATTTTACATTATGTCTGTATTTCATGCCACACTCAACGCATTTTAACGATAGCTTTGAGTTTTTTCCAAAGGATCTTTACTACGTTGAAGAATTATGGAATCATTTTGATAGAGAATTTATAAACTGTGATACTATGGAAAATATTCTAATTAATTTATTGGCCGATGTGGCCATATTTAATGTCGGCAAAATAAAATTAAGTGAAAAGCAAATCTCTTGGCTTTTTAAGAGAATGTTAAAAAATCTAATGGTTGTGGTTGGAAACACAGGAAATGGACTGAGATTGAAGTCTGCTGATTTCCCGAAAGATAGAACCACTGCTTATACCAAGTTGACACATATACTGTCTGGATTTTTCGATAATTGTTCAGCCATCTTGATTTATGGTAAAGCTGACTATTTGGGTGAAATGCGAAAGTTTTTAAGAGTGGTGTCGAATTATTTACACCCAACAACCATGGGTTACTGGACTATCAGACTAGCCCAATTTTTGGATTGCTCATTGAGGCATTTAAAAGACAGAATTGCTTTGCATAAATATCTGAAAATGCCTCCGTTGGATGAAAAATTTATTTTGGAGATTGCCGAACTCACTATTGAACCTCTTATTCTAATGTGCCATTCTAGACAACAGTCTGTTGTCATGATAAGTCAAAAGGCTATAAAGTCTGCATTGCTTTTAAACCCCTCATTATTTGAGAAAGTCATAGATGCTACAAGTCAGTGTTTCACTGATCTTCTTTATATGGATAGACTGCAGACTGGAATAGTTTTAGCAAATAGCATGGTGGATTTAATGTGTGATCCA
>JADGIG010000022.1:0-42016 GCA_018985235.1 Sanchytrium tribonematis
CTTGCTCATAATATCTAAGTACGAAATAGGCTGTTTGAAATATGAGCCAGGCAAAACTTGAGAATAGCAATTCTTTAAAAATGCCTAAGGTTATGCTCACTGTGAAGAGTAGTTTAATGAGAATTGCCTGGAGAATAAAATATACAACAAAAGAAATTTGATAAAATGTCAAGCTATCAAATATATAACAAACTTTTCCCACTCTCTGAACTTTCGCAAAAAAAATGATGATCGCAATTATAACATGAATGACAAAAGCGCCTAGTAATACCAAATATCTAGTCTTTCTGAACATTACATAAGGCTTACCTAGGAACCACTCATATGTAATTGGAATGCAAGTATGCTCTAAATTGTAATCTACAGCGGATTTCATTGCTTTTGCTAATTTTGCTTCATTAAAATGCCAAGCAAAATACACTGTCCACGACCGTAATAGAATGGGCAGGGAACATAGAGAAACATAAATATGTGAAGCCCAAAATGCTAAATCGCATGCATCTTGATGCAAATACAACACAAGCGTTATGATAAAATGCAAAACATTAAAAACTCCACCAAAAATGGAAATATCAGGTATTCTATTTTTAAGCTGTTGTTTCCCTGAATTTAATGCAAATGATAAAATCATTATTAGTTGAAAAGGAGTTCCAATAATTAACATTAACAAAGCCAAAGAGTCAAGCATTTCCGTTTTATTTAAACAAAGAGTTTACCCACGCAGTTGAATGTTGCATTCCGTTGCTAATATGTCTCTAATTTCTGATTGAACTTTGTTGATTTCCTCATTAGTCAGTGTCCTGTCCCACGCCCTAAAGGTCAATTTGATTGTAATGCTCCATTTTTTAGCTTTCGGATGAAAAAATTTATCAGATACTTTTACTTCTTCGATGAGGTTATCAAAAGGCCTTATTGCATCGAATACAGAATTGATATGAAATTTCCCATTAATTATGGGGTCAAATTCAGAATCTGCCTCATTAATATAGAAAGAAATTTCTTTATAACAAGGTTGGAAATTGCTAAAAGGCTTAAATGCTTTTTGCTTAGGAACCGCGTCAACAACTACATCCGGGTTCATTATAAATTGGTTGTTAAATCTTGGCTCATTTGTCCAAAACAAGCGTATATCTGGAATATTGTACAACAGCATACAAAGACGCTCAATTCCTATGCCACACGCCCACCCGATCTTACCATTGTGAGGCGATTTTTGAATTATTTCCTTCCTTATGACTCCACTTCCTAATAGCTCCAGCCATTTCCCGTTTATAAAAGCTTCTAATTCAAAGCTTGGCGCCGTGAATGGAAAATAGGCATCCACCCATCTGAATTTTACGGTCGGAATGGTATTTTTGAAAAGATAGAGCATAAGTTGCTCAAGAAATTGTTTAAGATCCGCAACGACTTCAGTCTCATTACTACTTTCAAAAATCTTAATTGCATCCATCTGGTGAAATATGGGATAATGTGTTTTGTCAATTTCATCTTTCCTGTAAGTATCACAAATCCAGTACGCCTGCTTGTATTTTTTAAGCACATCCTCCTGGTGACATGTTGCGTGAGTTCTTAATACATAGTTGTCATTTATATAATATGTGTCACCTTTAGATCTACCAACATGATCTTTTGGAAACAATAAAGAATCGAAATTTTGTTGTACAGTTACTTTTGGGGGTGGAGCCGTAACTCTATCAAAATTATTACTTGCCATATAACGATCAATAAAATTCACAATTTTTAATAAAGGTGCGTTTCCTGGTGTACAAAGCGGTTTTTGCAAAACTCTTTTCAGCATTCTTAAATTAACTCTACAAACAAGGAGAAAATTAATTTGAATGAGTAAAAATCCAACTCTGAAAAGGAAGAGAGAAGAGGGTGACGCAATTTTTATATCAAAAAAGAAAAGAAATGTATTTACCGAGATGCAACTAGAAAGCAAGATAAAAAGTGAAGATGATAGAACAAATTTACACTCTGATATTGTTTGTATCCCAAACACCTGGGACATCTATATACCACGGAAAACCAAGAGGAAAGTGCATGAAGTCTTGGATTTTAGCGAAATTTCTCACAATAATTTTAAAAAAGTCAAACCACTTTCGAGCAGTCCTCTATTAGAAAGTAGCTCCACACTGAAAAATGAAGAATTGGTAGAATGTGCTAAAAAATCTGACTCGCCGCCGATTGCTGAGTCGGAAGTAGTTGTTACACAGGCTGTTGTTACTAAGGGACACGAAGAAGACATTTCTAAAAATTATGTAGCTAAAACTGTGGAAAAAAATAACAATGCGATTGGTGTTGAGCAGAGCAGTCCGGGAAATATTTCAAATTTGAATGAGGTCAAACCTGAAATTAAAAAATCCCCAATTGATACTGAGAACGGTTCGACTTTGGATGAAGTGCGAATAGATCCATCAAAAGATATATTGGAATTCAAAATGGATCAGGAAAAAGCTCCCGAAAGCAATTCTATTGAAGTTCCTGCAAAGGACAATATGCACGATTCCCCTGATAACAGTGAACATGGACAAATAGACAATACAAATAATTCAGCAAATAATGCTTTCGCTACATTTAAATTTGGCGAGTCAAACATGAATTTTAATTTCGGAAAGAAGAATTCACCTAGTAAAATTGGTTCTGGTACTGCAGCACAATTTACTTTTAAGGGAGTCGATTCTGGGCCTAATATTAAACCGAATCTTGCTGATAGTGAAAAAACATCGCAATTTAATTTTAAAGGCACAAACTTTGAGACTAACATGACACCAAATTTCACTAATACAGGGAAAGTAACACAATTTTCTTTTACTGGCATGAGCGGCAATACACAATTTCCATTTAATTCACTGGCTTCGCAACCCTATAATCATTTTACCACATCTCCCCCAAACAATACCGAAGATACAGAAATGTCAGTAGATCCACAGATTTCGCAAAATGCGACCAATGTGGTCAGCCCAATTCAAAATAGTGGTTTTGCTCAACCTCTATTGGGTAATCAGATTTTAAGTTTCGACGGATCATCTTCTGTGAATACAACTCCACCTCTGGGAATTTTTGGTCAGAGCACTGCTAATAATTCGTCAATTTTTGGAATATCCTCAAATAATTCCGCTTCCACAACAAGGAGACCAGCCAGAAGGCGAAACTTTTAAGCATCAAATAAATTGTACCATTTACAATTTATTGGCGCATGTAGACAAAATGGAGTAAAAATTTACTAATTTACAAGATTCCACTTTCTTTGAGCGCATTTTGCAAGATGGTGTCTTTAACAGCAGCAAAAACTAAATTAAACAAAAATACCAAGCCTGATATTCGACGTGTCAGTTGCGCAAGTCAAATGTGGATATATTTTAAGTTTAGCTCTATTTACATTAGAAAATTTTCCAAGGACATACTTCGTTGCTTTGTTAAAGTCGTCTCCGCCAGAATAATCTGGAAAATATTTCTCCAATGGAACTTGCGGTAATTTTGCCTTGAAAAGATCAACTTTGTTAAGAAACAAAATCATCGAAGATCTAACAAACCATCTCGAATTAATAACAGATTCAAATAATATGATCGATTCATTCATTCTGTTCTGTTTGCTATCTTCTAGAAGTGATTGGTCATATTCAGATAAGGAAGTAATGAAAATGACAGATGTAACTCCTTCAAAACAATGAATCCATTTTTTACGTTCACTTCTTTGACCACCAACGTCGAACATATGAATAGCCAGCTGTCCCATGTGAAACCTGGTTTCAACGATACCAGTAGTTTTAATACGAGCACGTAAAATATCTTGCTCATTTGGTACATAATTGGATTGACAAATTCTCTTTACTTCAGAAAAGAAATAAGGAGCACTGTCAAGTAAATAAAATTCGCTTGATCTTTTCAATGCTTCCTGGACAACTGGATCAGCCCACAAAGAGGTAATAATATCCGCATGTTCTTGATTCAAGGAAAGTTGGTTGGTATCTTTTTGTCCTTCTGTCAATTCTTGAAATCTTTTTGCTAATTTTTTGTTTTTTTCTACTCTCCAATTCAATCCAAGTTTTACCAACGCGTCAGTGAATAATTTGACACTCAATACTATATTGGCATAAATTGTAGGTTTAAATGAAAGAGATTCTTGAGTATTATAACCATTCATATGTATGATTTTCATTTGTCGAACAATTGTGGATTTACCAGATTCACCAGCACCGAGTAATAAAATTTTACATTCTCTTTTATACTTTTCAGCATCCCGTAAGAGCTGGTCTTCTATTTCTTGATTTCGTTTCTTTTGTCGTCGAATTTCACCAGAACATGCAGCTCCCATACTTCTCGCGTTTCAAAAAGTTTTAAAGCCTCAAACGGAAGCTAAAATTTTGAGACATTTATTTAAAGTGAGAATTTATTTTACAATATGAATTTCTTGAAAAGTTCGGTTATTTTGGAGGATCTCGAAGAATTTGGTACAACATAGGGTTGTAAAATTTTAAGTTTGGAAAGGCTACTTAGGGATGCCCTATTGTCCGGATTTTTATAAAGCATTTCTTTGATTATTATATGATAAGAAGAAGTCTCATCGGGGTAATTAGGCTCTAAGCTCGCCATTATTTCATACAAATCAGGTAAATTATCCGCATCCCATGGCAAACAGCCATGAAATAAGCAATACAAGGTCACACCTAAGGCAAATATATCTATTTTAGTTCCATCGAGCCTTTTCTCTCTCCTTACCTCTGGTGGTGTAAATGCAGGTGTGGTTTCTTTTGGAGAATCAATAATTAGTTGCTTTCCGGAGGGGACACATATAGACATTCCGAAATCGGTTAATTTGATATTTCCATTAAAGCATACAAGAATATTATCCGGCTTAATGTCACAGTGAATAATTCGATTGGAATGCAGGAAAGAAACAGCGTTTAACATCTGGCCAAAAACCCTTAAACATTCCGTTGTTTGCAATGGCGAGGTTTTCATTTGTGATTCAATATGCATAACTGGGCCCGCACATAATTCGAATACTGAGTTAACATGAAGTACTTAAATAAACTGCGTCTGATTTTTGGTCATCTAAAACGTCATATAGTTTCGTTATTCTAGGATGCTCAATTGCTTTTAAAATTTTGATTTCGTTCTCTAGAGATATACCGTAACTCCAAAAAGCATGGCGTTTTAGTAGTTTTCTAGAGATTACTTTGCACGCATAATGCTTATGATCTATTGTGTTCAAAACTTGTAAAACCTTGCTGAACGAGCCTTGTCCTATAGTATTTAAAACGATATACTGATTAATGATGTCATACTGTGCAATTTTTGATGTCAGTAAAAATTTCTGCTGAGTAGCGGGCGTAGAATGGGTACGTATATGATTTGGATCAGAATATCGTCTGATGCCATTGTAACTGGGAACTCTTATATGTTCCCTATGCTCACTTGGTCTATGTAAATTAAGATATGAGCTGTTAAGTAAATCTTTTGAATCTTGTACTTCTTTTTGTTCCATTTTAGAAAAAGCCAATTTTCAAAACACGAATTTATTTTGTTTTTAGACATCCTGAATAAATATTTGTCTCACATGCTTCGCTTGAACCTCCAGATCAGATGTGCTTTGACATAGGTCTAAAAATTTCAGCATCCAAGCACCCTTTAAATTTGTTGTCAGTAGTGGATTGTCAGCCACATGCGGGATTATGTCATTTATAAGACCCAAAAGAGATTTATAAAGCTGGACATCTCTCAGATAAACATCCTCTGCGCAATTATTGACAAATGTAACGATAAATGGCACTAGAGACTGGAGTATATTTGCTAAATTAGTCGACAATACGCTTTGCTTTCATTGCCCATAGTAATTCTATTAAGCAATCCGCGGTAGCTTGGCGTAGCTCTAGAGTGAAATCAGAGTCACTTGCATCTATAACAGTACTTGCTGTTGTTAAGATCGATGCTATGTTTTGTAAATAGGGTTCGAAAGAACTTCCCATAGCTGCAGCAAAATCTCCTAGACAAGTCAAAATAACAGGTTTGACAGACTTCTCCACTGACTGGCTTGTCAAGAGTTGAAATAGTGGTTCAATGAACTCCGAAAAGAATACGCTGGAACCATTCATTTTCGCAATGTCGCTCAGAAGAAATATTGCATTTCTTAATAAGGAGGGGCTTGTTTGCTGATTCAGAGACGACGAAATGTGCGATTTTAGTGTATTTAAGTAGCGCATGAATTTATCACCCATAACAAGAACGATAGTTCCCATAATTCGGAGACAATCTTCAGGAATTTTGGTAAAAGCCCCCATAAGTGTTTGCATTATGTTGTCAACAAGAGATATTTCTAAATTGTCAATTCTTGCAACAACCCTTTCTACTATACAACCCATGTTTTCCAGATGTTCAATAATCGCATTTGATTGAATCGCAATATTAGATGTATTGGTAAAACTGCTCAGAGCCTGAGAGCCAATGTTTTCAATAACACCACGTTCACAGTCAGGAGAATTTAGAATGAAGGATTCTAAAGTTTCAGTTGCTGCTCTTCGAACGCGTGATGGCTCTTGAGGAGTGGGGACACCAGCCATTATAAGTAGACGACCAGAAAGTTTGCTTATAACCAAAGAACTTGTGGGCGGTTTGTTTGCAATAAAATTACCCAACCCAATACACGATAGTAATTTTACTGGTTCTTCTAATTCCAATCCTTGCTCGAAAGCCGATACAATAGAAGCAAAATGGTCTGGGTGAACATAGTTCAATAACTTGTCACAGATAGATCCCAAAACCCAAACACAACTTTCCCGGACACCCGCGCTTTCACAACCAACTAATCCAATCAATATTGGGAGCGCAGAATTCACTAAGTGTCCAATGTATTCTGGATCTGGACCATCCAATATGCAGCCGAATGCTGTAACGGCACCCTCTTTTAATATCCAATCATTTTGTACAATGTTTGATTCAATGAAAGGGATAACTTCATTTGCTAGATCATTTTTGAGCAATTGCGCAAATAAAGTCAAACAATTTACAGCAGATGTATATATACACCATTCATCCTTGTCCACATCCTCACAATTTGTCAAAAGCCATGTTAAAATTGGAACAACATCTTTTAAATGAGTTTTTGCAAAATTCATCATTTGCTTGTCCTGGTATTGTGTAATATTGATTTCTTCATCGCAAATTGTACTCCAAAATTCAATGGCTTGGAGTGCTACCTGTTCGTCTTTATGAGTTACTCCGTATTGCATTGCAGCTGTTGTAAGACCCGACAAAGCATTTTTCATGTAAGGCTCCATAAATTCATAGTAAATCGTCATGATTTTAACAAGACATTCAAAAGCTACAGTTCTAACTTCAGAGTCTTTGTATATACAACAAGTGCAAACAGTCTCCATAATGTAATTTCTCTCACCTTCAACCTGGAAGTTATCTTTAACGAAAGCAAGTGAATTATTCAAGGCTGCAATACTTGCTTTTTTCACTTTAATAGAATCGTGATTGGCTCCATAAATTACTGCAGTTAAAATTGGATTAGCGTATGCTTTTAAATATTCAGAATCGACCTTTTCACATATATAGCCAATGGAGCTTAACGCATTGGCTTTTTTACTGTCTGAATTGGGTGATTGTATTATTTGCATTAGCCTAGGTACCACCAACCAACTCTCAATTTCAACAGCCGCCATGCTTGATATTGCAATTGGAGCCATTGAAGATTCCAACAATTCCAGCAAATTCTCGTGAATGGAATTGCGGATTTCAACATTCGTACCCAATATTTCTGTCGATCTTTTTTCGCAAATATTTTTTAATAACAAGCAACAGCCACTTACAATTTGGTCATTTTTCTTAGCTTTAAATTCAATATTTATATAATCCAATCCTGCATTTAAATCTAACAATAGACCCTGAAGCTCTGCTTCTGCAGCAGCGTTTCCTTGGAGTGACTTGATTAAAACATCAGCAAATGACATTGTGTGACAATTTGACTCCAATTAAATTTGTGTTGAAAAGAGCAGCAATTGTATGGCAGCCATGCGTCGTGTTCTTAACACCTCACTGAATTCGACAGCATCTAGTTCACGGTTATATTTTAACGCAAATTTTAATTTAACTTAATATCGTTAAGACATTTAATTTATTTACATCATCACATAATCCCAACATCCTTCAACGTATTGCTTACGATTGTATCTTTGACAGCATTAAATACGACTCTTATGTTGCTAAATAAATTTAAATTACTTGGTATCCGTAGCACATGTTATGTGAGGGTATATTTTTAATTTTGCACGATTGACATTTGTAAATTTTGATAAAATGTATTTCGCTGCTCTAGTGACATCATTTCCACCATTATAATCATCATAAAAATTTTCCAATGGAGATCGATCGAGTTTGTCTTTGAATGCGTCTGCTTTGTTCAAAAACAGTATAAGAGAGCTTTTTTGAAACCACCTCGAATTGATGACAGAATCAAATAGAGAAATCGATTCTTGCATTCTATTTTGGCTTGAATCCTCGAGTAGTGCTAAATCATAGTCTACAAGACTTACAAAAAATATCACGGAAGTAACAGCTTCAAAGCAATGGATCCATTTCTTTCTCTCACTTCTTTGCCCACCCACATCAAACATGCTATATCAGAAAAAGTTACTGTATGCTTAACCCTTGGACATTAAATTTTGTTTCGACTATTCCAGTCGTTTTTATCCTAACTCGTAAAATATCCTGTTCCGAAGGAACGTAGTTTTCATTGGCAATACGTTCCATTTCTTTAATATAATATGGCGTCGAATCTAACATGTAAAATTCATTGGAACGATACATTGCCGTACTCGCAGAAGAATCTTCCCAAAGCTCTTTGATGGTTTCCATATGACTTTGTGTGAATTTCAATTCATCAGACTTTTTCATATCCTCAAATTCTTGAAGTAGAGCCTCGCATTTTTGTCGGATTACATCAGAGGACCAGCCAATTTTCAGCTTATTTAAAATCCCATCATTGAGGAGCATGATTCCAGTAAATATATTCATATATATTGAAGCCTTGAAGGCCAGGCATTCCTGTTTGGAGTAGCCATTCATATGCATAATTTTCATCTGTCTAACAATTGTTGATTTTCCAGACTCTCCTGATCCTAGTAGTAGTATCTTGGCTTCTTTCTTGAGATTTTCAGCATCTTTTTTCAAACCCTCTTCTATTTGAGAATTTTTTTGACGAGCAACATTTAAATCCGAAGAACTACACGCACCCATTTTAAGATTTGTTTCGAAACGCATAAACATATGGCTTTAATTATTTATTGTCAACATTATCTCAAAAGGAAACCCAGCCCTTCCCATCGTTACTCTTACTCGCTCCTTTATTTATGACAATTGTAGATTTCAGTTGAAAATTACCATCTGGAAGATCAGCTATATCCTTTTCCTTATTTGGTGCAACTACGTTATTGGAGACACCAGACATTCTTTGTTGTAGCTCTATAGCATCACTTCTGTCTGCTAAACCGATTCCGCAAAAAAATTGCTTTCCGCCCTGCTCTAACTTGACAACAAAATATCTACTAGAATCTTTTACTGGTGTTAAAATCGATGCACTTTTACCATAGATTTCCCTCGTATATTGATTCACAAGCTCAAAATAAGATTTCTCAATCTGCAGTGTCCCTTCCCAAACACAATCAATAAAGTCTTGAGTTGAGTACGCGTAATTTCCATTTTTAATATTTATAGTAAAAATTTGAACGGGACAAACAAGCATTGACCTAAAAGTAGTTTTTACTTTAAAGATTTGATAATCTCATCTGTAAGCTCATTTAGCCAAGTAAGGAAATATTTGAATCCAAATAGTAGGCAAACAAATACCCCAAAAAGACCCATAAATGTGTAGGGATATAGATACACCATTATGATAGAAACCAAAAACAAACCACTAGGAAGAGTCATGATAGCGTAATTACGCTGCCTTCTGGGTTGATATGTATCTATTGTGGTTGTATATCTTCGCTTTCGCCTACTTTTCATTTCAAACCGTATCTCTTTTTTAGTTTCATTTTTGATTGTATTTACATTTTTAACGTTTACTTGATCCTCTCCTTCAGTTTTCTTTGACATTTGGGAAGTACCTTGCTGAATCATTTCCTCTAATTTGTGGTTCAACTCGTCCATAATTTTAAAAATTAAAAGGGGTTTTCTCCTTCATTTCAATCAAACCTTACGACATATCCAGTGTATTGCGTAATATTGCAAAGGAAACTATATTTTCCATCAAGTATCACGCGCAACAATTTATGGATTTGGTTTTGTATATTGTGAATATTCTCCTGTGTGTCATAAAAATCAAAATATGCATTTGTTTGGAAGAAAACCACAGCCTAAAGACTCCATTCTTAAACTCAGGCAGACGTTGGACATAATAGAAAAGCGGGAGTCGTATCTCCAAAATAAAATCAACAATGAAATGGTAGTAGCAAAACAAAACATTAACAATAAAAGGGTAGCATTAATGGCACTCAAAAGGAAGAAACAATATGAGCAGCAAATGGACAAATTGATGGGTGCCCGTATGACCATTGAACAGCAAGTTTTAGTGATCGAGAATGCGCAAGTCAACTACGAGGCTATGCAGGCTATGAAGCAGGGTGCGCAATCTTTAAGCACTCTGCATAACAATATGAAAGTAGAGCAGGTTGACAAGGTTATGGATGATATACGCGATCAAATGGATCTGGCAAATGAAATAAGTGATGCGATCGCACAACCTATGATTCAAATGGATGAAGATGAATTGTTAAAAGAATTGGAAGAATTGGAAGGCAATCAGCTCAGTGAAGAGCTTACTTCAGTTGGTCAAGTCAATGCACCTGCTGCTCCAAATACTCAATTGAAAAGTATATATAACTTATTTAGCTGAAGAAGAAGAATTAGAAGAACTAAAACAAGCCATGATGTTGTAAAGAGTAAATTTTATTTATTTTTGAATCAAAGAATCAATAATTTCATTGATTTCCTTTTTGCGGCTATCCAAATTAGTTTGAAATAGTCTGCTTAATTCTGTTCGAATATCTTTTTTAGAAACTTGCATCAAATCACTTGTACTTAAAATGCGATGGACTTCTTGAATAAGTTCTTGATGGTTTGGAACTTCATCACCCATTTGCTGTGGACTAAAACTTTCATGATAACCCATGTCAACTTGAGATCCGTACATAGACTGAGCCATCATTTCTTGATGCTGACGACTAGATATGACAGACCCATCTGGAAATTGGACCGGCTGCATAGGCATTTCTTGATATTGGCTTCCTAGCATCGAATCAGAGTAATTCATTGGAATGCCACTTGGCATAGGCTGAGACATGTAATCCATAGGTGGAATTTCATATGCAGAAGATCTGTAATCTGACTGTGATATGCTGAATCCAGAGTTTCTATTGATTGCTTGCTGCTCCATTCCAGTGTGATGGCTAATTTGAGTTTTTCCTTCTTCGTCTTCCCATAAATCTTTCTCGTAATCAGAAAATTTCTTATGTGGAATATGGGAAATGTCAAATAATTCATCATCTTTAGTATGAATTTGCTGCTTACTTCCTTCACCAATAACAATACGAGTATTACCCCAACTAAAATCATCAAAATGCCAAAAACTGTAGATTGGAATAAAAAACCCAAATAAAGGCAATGCCAATAAGTAAACAAACATCCACATAATGTGCTGCCATTGTCTTCTCACAATAAATATAATAACTTGTAAACCATAAATGGCTGACAACATGATCAGAGAAATGATAGGAAACTGTTGAATGGTGGCCGTACTGGAAACAAGTCCATAAATAACTTTTCCAATTAGATAGACTAGATACAAAACAGTCGCTGGTTGAATAATGGTACCAAATAAATCCAAAAACACAAAAAATCTCATTGAAAATATGCAAAAACCACACATATTATTCAAGGTAAGCAATTCGAATAAGTTATGGATTGTTGAATTAATCCATCTTCTTCTCTGTGATAACAATACACTCCAAGATTCAGGCACGTGAGTCTCACAAACCGCATCAGGTGTAAATGTTGTTTTCATTTTTGGGAAATTTTTCAACATCAAAGTGGTCAAATATCTATCTTCTCCGAGAGCCAACAGATTCTTTTTGTGAAGTGTATCCAGATTGATATCCGAATAAGCATCAACGATACTATCATGAATCAACAATGGCTGATTTTTGATTGGAGATCTTAACCGATACATACAAAAACAACCAGGCAAGCAAGTCACGGTTCCAAACATTCCTTCAAAAGCTTTGGATAAGTGATGAGAAATGAAGTATTCATAAGGCTGAATCATAGTTGCCCAACTTGCTTCTTCATTAGCCAATCTAGTTTCACCACAAGTTCCAACAACTGCCTTATCATTCGCCATAGTAGCAATCAATCTATTTAAAGAAAATGCATTTACGACTGTATCTGCATCCACATAAAACAAAAACTCATAAAAACTTGGATCAACACCAATCACATTTTTCATTTGATGATACATTTCTAATTCTAAAGGTGACATTGGATTGTCAAAGAATACACGATTCAAAAATCTCATTAAAACCATTTGACTGTCTCTCTTACCTCTATTGCCAGGCTTAATCTTCTCATTAGGTTTTCCAACTTTGACAATGACTAAATATGGCACCAAATGACCAGAATGTTCGTAAAGCCCTGAAAAAACTTTGGCCATATTATGCTGCTTACTTCCTTCACCAACACTTTGGAAAGAGAGAGGCTCTGGATCCAAATTTGGATCAACACCCAAAATGTCAAGGACAATTCTTGGCGTTGGTCGATCGTTACCACTACCAATAATCATACCATCACAAACAATGAATAGCAACTTTCGCTTGTCGTCATATTTCAATTCTGCTAAAGAATCAATCGTGCGCTTAAGACTTTCTTCACCTTCTGTGTAACATGGAACTTGCAAAATGACAAACTTGTCATAATCTTCTGGGTCTCCAGCAGATCTTAGAGGCAACGCAGCAGCAAATTTTACAGCAATAGTCAAGACTATCAAAGCGGATGCTGCTAATAATAAGGCACTTGTAAAGACACATTTATCTGATTGTCTTTCGTCCAACTTACCAGCAATAAACAAATTGTTAAAACAATCTCTGAGATCTTCATTCACGGACCATTGATCCATGAATTCAGGATCATTTGCGAAATCACTACCTTTGTTCCTGTTAATCATACCTTCGAAATCTTGTAAAAAGTTTTTGCTTCCATCTTTGGTCGTGGCTGACTGAAAATAAACCGTGAAGTCGTAAATTCTATCACCTAAAATAACCATATGTCTAGAATCTGTGTCCGCTACTGAGAGATCTCTAACCTGATTTCTTGAAAACCCCAAATGTGCAACAATTCCATACGGGTCTTGCATATAAGTTTCTAAATTAGCTTCACCATCACCAATACCATTTTTATCTGCATTGTTGTAAATAGCCTTATGTTTTATTCTGATGGTTGAGCCTAACGGGTCATTAATTCGAACAAGGTCGAAATCATAATTGGCAAACTTACAAAAACCTCCAGGTGATCTACGGAAACCTTCTGTGACATCCTTTCCTGCAAATTGATCAACCAGGGCTGTGAACTGATGTAAATCGGGTCTAACTGACTTAAAATACTGTAAGTTGAAGATTGCACCATACACTGCCACTAAAGGGTAAGAATCATCAGTTTTAAATTGAAGTTCCTCCATGCTAAACATTTTTTGTTCTGGACATATAAGGGGAGCTAGACCAACGATAAAAAATAACGAAACAGCACTCATCCAAAAAATAAGAATACATAAAGCCACTTTTTCTCTCCATGCCAGTTTAATGTCTTTACGTTTGGAATCAATGCAAATACAAAAAGAAGGGATCATCCAGGTCAAACAATACACACAACAAAGCCATTTGCGTCTAGTAGAAGTCATTTTTTCTTCTTTCACATCATATTGGCCTGTTTGATTAATGTGGTTATGTACTTCCAAACCTTTCATATCGTCTGCTCCTTGGTCACCACCGAGGTCTTGAAATTGATCTGTAAGTGCCATAGTAGATCCACGGTCGTCAATGCTTTCTTCTTCTTCGACTTCTACGAATGAGCGGTGAGCGTCAAAACTTAATTCAGATCGTTCGTCTTCTCCACCTCTAGATGAGCTAGTGCTTCTGCGTTTAGATGTCTCTTGACTTCTAATCTGGTCCTCAAAATATCTCCAACCAGCTTCGGTACAGTGAACAAATTCGTGGCCAATGAAAATTTGAGTTTGAAGCCAATCAAAACCGTTAATGTAATTTTGAATACTTTCTCGTGCGCTACCTTGGGGCATCACGAATTCAGAATACTTATTAGCAAAATCATCAATGGAAATCTGAACCGTAAATGGTGCCCTTGCTACCTGCTCTTGCTGAATCAAATCTGCAATTTTGAAAGATTTGACTTGATTTAATACACGTCGATCTTCGAAAAATTCAGCTTTGGGCTCATCAGACGGAGCAATACAAAAAATATACCAAGGAGACGTAGTTTCTAGTGTCTCAATAACATCTTCAAGTGATCCTAATAATTCAGATAACACAGTTGGATCAGCAGCTTTCTTTACACTTGGAGCTCTCTTTCGGCGAACGCTAGGCGTACGTACTGGCTTACTACCACCAAATCCACCAACAACAGTTTTTTCATTTCGAGGATGAAATTTCACAGAAACTAATTTGTCCTGAAATAGATCGCTAACAAATGAACTTGGATTATTCTTGAAAAGTGAGATAAAGTCGGCAGATATTGTTTCCAAATTCTTTTGGACAAACTCATTTGCTTCGTACACTACAGAACCACAATAATGGTCTACACCGAATGTGTTGGCTGTTTGAGTGGTAATATAGCCAGTCGTTTTAGTGTGATTTTTATGAATCAAATCAATCAAGTCATGAACAGTTTTGTTTGGATGATTTCTGCGAGTCTCTTGATTAACCAAGTGCAAAATTCCATTTTCTTCATTGTTTAGCAAGCTCAATACTAATTGATTGTTGGATGTCAAATTTTTGATGTCTATAGGAAATCCATCTTGTTTCAATCTTTCATAACGTTCCATTAAAGTTTTCCAGACAAAGTGTACTATGTTTTCATTGGTTGAATTTACGCAAAAATCGTAAAATTTTGATAGTTTCTTCTCTTTATGACCTGAAAAATTAAGAATCGCGATAATATTTGTAAATTCAGTCTTGCACAATCTATGGTTAATGGCTTCAACAATCCATGTGAACAAGAGACCGTACAAGGTTTTAGATAATGATTTAAGTTGAATTTTAGCGTCTTCCGCATTCAAAAATTTGGTGTAAACATCTCGACCGGAGAGTGCACTGGATGTCGTAAGTCCTTCAAGCAGGTCTTGAGAAGTGATCTCTAACAAGTCTGCAACAATATCTAATACATCAGTATTTTTGACTCGACATTGCTGATCTGCATGGTCCTTGGAATCTTCGAATTCGATCCTTGACAAGTGTAGAATTGAGGCAAGAAGTTGCCAAATTTTCATCTGAGTTTTCTTACCCATCCCGATAGATTTCATAGATGCTTGAAGATCTTCAAATCTTACTTCATCGTTCCACTTTGGAATTGTGATTTGTCCTTGAGCTAAAATAGGGAAATGGTCGGGTGCTAATAAGTGGCACTTCTCTCGTATTTCAGAGTCGGCCCCATTAAGTAAGTAATAAAACGCATGAAAGTTTCTTTCAGATGGCCCGAATGTTACCAATCTATCTTTGTCAAGCAAATAATCCAATACCTTCATTCCAATCATTTTGCCTCGTTCATTAAATTGGACCTCGGAAAAGAGGCCGTATCTAGAGCTGTCAACATCATCTTCAGTTTTAGCATTTCCAAATGCCTCTAATACGGAAATGGCGGCCATCACTCTATTATGTGTCTTTTGGTCTTTCTTGGAATTCCCAGAAATAGCACAAATCTGTCTCAACACAGCATTGAGGTGCAGGGATTGACCAGCACCACTATCCCCAGAAAGTATGATTGATTGATCTTGCTTCAGTCGTCTTAAATGTAAATAGGCATTTGTAGCAATCGCATAAACGTGAGGTTCAACTTTTGCCTCAATGTCCTTGTAGTTCTTAAAGTATTTCTTTTGAATCTTTTCATTAAATAGAGCATCTACATATTTGTGAGGATGTAAGGCAACAATCAATGGACCCAGTTCAGTAAATATGTCGTCCTGGAAAAATCTTTGTTTCAATACATCCACAACATCTGCAGCCGGAACCTGCGTTAAATTTCTCGGAGTAACGGAAGACATGTCAAGTTCTTGCAATAGCTGAGGCTTTTATTAAAAATTGGATTAAAATCTGGCCAATAATGTGGCCCAATCAAACTTGGTAATTGACTTAGATGATTTGTGGTTCTATATTTACAAGCCTATGCTGAAGTTCAATTTGATTCATATAATGTGAGATGATAAAATATTGTATCACCTTTTCTATCCTTATAAGCAATTCTATGCTGACTTCCATATCCAATTGACATTTATAGATTTCTGCTTATTGATAGAGACAGAGCATGTTGCATAAATAAAATTTTGATGGAGCTCGACTTCATGACAAACCCTTGAGCTATGTACTATTTTATCTATAAATCCATATCATCTCCTTCATTTATACTAGCGAGGTGGAACAGTGGAAGTTCGCCAGGCTCATAACCTGGAAGTCGGTTGATCGAAACAACCCCTCGCTATTATTTTTTTCTACTCATCTGTCACGTCTACTTTTGAAACATGTCATTCAGTGAACATGATGAAGTTATTCAAGGTAGACTGCGTCTTCAACGAGGTCTACAACTTGAAGAGCCTGTGGAACTTAATATTGGATTGAATGAAAAGAATTGGATGGACATGAATAGAAAACAGATCAAGGCATACGAATATTTGTGTCACATAGGGGAGGCAAAACAATGGATTGAAGCTTGTTCTGATCAAGAGCTTGGAGCAGTTGTTGATTTAGATGAGCAAATGAGAAATGGAGTTGTGCTCGCTAAGTTAGCTAAAAAATTCAAACCTGATATTGTTAAGAGAATATTTGGAGAGGATGTTAAATTACAATTTAGACATTCAGACAACATCAATTATTTTTTTGCATTCTGTAAAGCGATAGAATTGCCTGATGTTTTTGTATTTGAATTAACTGATTTGTATGATAAGAAAAATATTCCAAAAGTTATTTACAATATCCATGCCTTGGCTCATTTATTGAGCTCCAAAGGACTAGCTCCTAGAATTAAAGACTTGCGTGGTAAATTAGAATTTACAAATGAAGAGTTGGAGAACACTCAAAAACAAATTGAAGAGATGAATCTTCCAGATTTTAATAATGCTGGTGCAGCTTTAGCTAAGGAAATGAAAATGAATCCATTCGAAACCATAGAACAGCACTTCAATGATAATAGTGATGACTTGGCTTTAATCCAAAGAATCTTTTTGGGAGCATTAGTGAGATCTCGATTCAGAAAACAAAAAGCTTTCTACAACAGTCAAATTGATCTTATTTTGGCAATACAATCCCATTATCGAGGACTGGTCGTTCGAAATAACTTTAAAAAAATCCGGGCTCATTTGGCAAATAACAAAGTTAATATTATATTTTTGCAAGCCACAATCCGTGGCCATATAGAGCGACAAAGATTTTTACTGGTTAGAAAAAAAATTAAAGAATTTTTATCAACGTATGTCAAATTTCAGGCAAGAGTCAAGGGATTTCTCAGTCGCAGGAATTTTATTGGCCAATCTAGTTTTTACAAGGCCAAAGAGCGCGACATTGTTAAGATACAATCTAAGTATAAGGCCCATTATGTTCAGGGTCTTTTTAAGAAGCTTCACTCCAAAAATCCGAATTTTCAATCGATTCAGAAGTTTGGGCAATTCTTAGGAAACCATGAAATAGATTATCAAGAAGAAATGGATATGACAGAGAAAAGACAGGACGTTATTAAAAACATTCGGGATATTGCCCAATTGGAACAGCTTATTACTGAATTGGATTTGAAAGTTGCTTTAATTGTGAAAAATAGAATATCTCTGGAGGACATAACGAAATTATCCGGAAAAGTCAAAAATTCAGGTAGCAATGGAGAATCAGCTAACGACAAGTCTAGTTTTACGATATTTAAAAGCTCTGATAAGGAATCCCGAAAGAAACAAGAATTGTATCAAAATCTGATGTACCTACTTCAAACCAATCCGTTATACTTGAGTAAACTTGTTTTGGAAATGCGACAAATGACAAGCGAAACTGTCAAGAAGTTTATTGAGCAAGCCGTGCTTACAATTTATGGATACGCTCAAAATCCTAGGGAGGAATACCTTCTTCTCAGACTTTTTAATTTGACTATCCATCAGGAGATAAATGACGTAAACGAACTGAGTGATTTTATCCGAAGTAATCCTCAATTTGTTAGATTGGTGGTCAATTATATTCGTGGTGCTAAGGATAGACAATTTTTGCAAACCGTCTTAAAATCACCGATTGAAGAGGTCTTTAATATTGATAACGATCTTGATTCAGATCCAATTAGCATCTATAAGAAAATTGTAACTAGAGAAGAGACAGAAACTGGACAAAAGTCTGCCAAAAAATTGGACATAACAAGAGAAGAGGCTCTACAGGATCCGCAAACCAGATCAGAATACGATGGAATGATGAGAAATATTCAATCGTTAGCAGATTTGTTTCTAGATAAAATTATATCATCCATACATAGAATGCCTTATGGTATTCGCTACATCGCAAAAGAGGTAAAAAATGCTTTACAAACTAAATTTCCGAATGAAGATAAGATTAACATTCAAAGAATTATTGGAAATTTAATCTTTTTTAGATACATAAATCCAGCAGTGGTAGCTCCAGAAGCTTTTGACGTAATTCCTAGCGACAAAACATTAAGCATGTCTCAGCGTAAAAATTTGTCTGAAATTTCAAAAGTTTTGAATCAGGTAAGTGTTGGTAAAATTAACGACAAGGACACTGAAGTTGCCACCAGTTACATTTCTCGGTGCTCTGCAAGATTTCTTAAATTCTTAGACGACGTAACCAATGTAGTAGAACTTGAGGAAGCATTTCAAATTGATCACTATTCTGATTTTGCAAGAACAAAAAAACCTATTCTTTTCATTTCTCCAACTGAAATTGTTGGATTGCATAAACTTTTGATTGAATACAAACCCGCCTCTGAGGATTTCATAAACCATATTCTGAATGAACTTGGACCTGTGGAAGACGACTTAGATTCAATTTTGGCTAAAAAAACTAAAGAAATTTCCTTCACTTTGAACAGTAATCTTATTCCGCAGAGTGATGAGAGCGAGGAAATTGAATTAAAACAATTATTTACCGAAACCAAGAGGCTCATTACTATTGTCATGAAAGTTCAAAGAGGAAAAAATTTAATTGACCTTTTAGAAAAACCTGTTAAGGATGAAGAAGAAAGAGCATATCAGTCCACTAAAAGTCATCACAGTTTAAACAATGTGCGCGACAAACCTATTCAATCCTTAATTAGTCTTTCAAATGTAAGGAAAGAAATTGTGGACAGTGTAGCAAGTAAGACTCAAATATCAGATATGTCTCTTACAGACATGAAAAAGCTTATTCAATTGAATTTAGTATTGCTTGAAGAAAAAGGGAAAACGAGCAAAAAAAGTGGTTATTCAGAGATTGTCGCATCCGTTGCCAAGGTACAAATTTTTAATTTAGGATATTGTCGAAAAAAATAAAAAAAGAGATCAACGTAAACAAGATTATTTGAAGTTAACCGAGACTATTGAACATTTAAAATCTAAATTGACTTATTTGGAATCTCAAAGGGACCAATACAAGACATATATAGACAGTTGTTTAAATAGCATGCAAAATAAGAACAAGTCGAAAAAACAACCACTGCCTCTTACGAAACAATATTATCATCAGAAAAAAGTTCAGAAAGAAAGTGGAAGATTGCCACAATTTGGTTCTTACAAGTATACTGCTAGACAGCTGCAAGAAAAAGGTGTCCTTATTTCTATTGATCATCCCGAAGTATCGGTTAAACAATATGACAAGATCGATATCACTATATCCTCAGATGAAGCTGGTGTCTTTGATGTTTCAGTGTCTTATTCTCCAGTTAAGGGTCTAGTTGTTGTTCAAGAGAAAGAGCAAGTAAGATTGGACGACCTTTTGCAAAACCAATTCGAGGGCCAAACTGTTGTCGAGCTATTCGATATGGCGAAATGTAATATTAATCTATTGATCCATTTGATTAACAAAAAGTTTTATGCATAAATAATGTTTCTTATTTACTCTTCTTTTTCTTTTTCTTCTTTTTCGTTTTGGTCTCCCTATCACTCATGTCTGAATAATTATACTCATTTTGCGGTCTAACTTGGACTTGTTGCATCTGATATTGCATTTGTTGCATTTGCATTTGTTGTTGAGCCTCTACTTGCCTCCTATACTCCAACTGCTCGTATTGCTGCTTGTATTGCATGAGTTCTTGCTCCCTGATTTTCATTTCCTCGATTTCTCTCTGTCTTTGGGCTAATTCCAGACGTTGTTGATCACGCTCAAAATCCATACTGAAGTTTCGACCACTTCCAGCACCTCTTTCAACCAATTGAGCAACGCCTGATTGTGAACGCCCTGTTAGTTGATATTTCATTTGCTTTTTCTGTTGTTCTCTTTGCTCAAGAACGCCAACTAAACCAGGGTTTGATTTTCTATTTTGCTGTGTCATCGCCTGAGTGTTAATAAAAGGACCAGTCTGAAATTGTTGAGGATATTGATTCGGCATTTGTTGTTGTTGTTGATAAGGGTTGTACAAGTTGGGATTACTAAAAGGCATGGGAGAGACATTGTTGACAGGAAAACCTGTCATTGACTGCGGATATTGATAAGGATTAGGACTTGGTGCCATACTAGGTGCAAAAGGCCTGTTTTGCAACGGAGCATTTGAATATACTTGAGAGCCTTTGTAAGCGACAGGCTCATCATCGGAAGAAACTTGGTTGCCTTTCTGGACAGGTAAAGAGTCAAAACTTCCCGAACTTGTGGATGAAGATGAAGACGATGATTCACTTGAACTACTTTCAGACGAAAGGTTAGCATCGCTGGAGCTGTCACTCGAAGACTCGCTGCTACTAGAATCCTTCTTTAATTTACCGGATCCTTTATTAGGATCCATCTGATTAATATTAATTAGCACTTTTTCGGTGGTTTTTGGGGATTTGTTTTTCACAGGAGCGCTTGATTCACTTGAAGAGGAAGAGCTTGAGGATGAGGAACTTGAATCGCTTGAAGATTCTGAGTTGCTTTCGGAGTCTGAAGAGCTTGAGCTTTCTGAGCTACTTTCAACTTTTGCTTTAGGTTGTTTTGCCGGAATTTGTTTGGGGACCATTTTTTTAGCAGCAATAGGTTGTTCTTCGACTTCATCAAGGCTAATTATGGAGGAATCTTTAGATAAGCTAGATTTTGAATCTGTGTCTGACTCCAACTCAGAACCAGAAGATAGTTGTTGCCGATTCATAAACTCTTCAAGGAGAAATTTGAAAACAATTTATTTTTTACCAAACCTATGTAGAAGTACTCCCTCAATGGTCTGATTTTGATCGTCAGCTTCCTGTAATTCTTTTAAACTTTTTTGATCAAGCAAAAAATATGTAGTAAAATTTTCCCTTAATTTAACGACTTTAATTATGGCATCTTCATGACAAGCAATTAATTTGACGTCAGCGTTTGCCACATTTTCGAGTGGATGATTTGGCCAAGTCTTGACGAATTGTTCGAGAATTTCTAAATCAGATTCCAAAGGAATACAATCTTCTTGTCGAAATTGCCGAACAGGGTATGCATTTCCAATTATTACGCTTTGGACAAAATCGATGATTGCCTGACAAACAATCACCTCTAAGTGATACTGCTGAGTAGCATCTAAAGGAACTGAAGTTATCCTTTGTTTGCAAAATGATGCCTTATCAAGAAAAGATTCCATTCTATAGTCATGAATTGTAGGAAAATAAAATGTTTCCCTAAAATTGGGAGCCACAATTTCTAGCAGTTTATCTGTGAAGTCTTTAGAAAATTCTGTAAAAGCTAGATCTAGTCTAAAGTATAATGATTGATAGACACCATAAAAAACAATTTTTGAATTATTTTCAAAACAATTTTTTTTGACTTTCCTACAAACTCGCTTCAAACCTTGAAGTAAAAAACAATAGTTTGAATATTGGATTAAATACTACGTTAGAATGATATATACATTTGAAATTGGCTCTTCTATACGCAATTTTGAGCCAGTGACTTTCCTTAATGGATTTTTAAGATAAAGTCTCGCTAAATGGTAGAAACTGGGACCTAAGCTTAAAATTAAATAACATGCTGTTTTTCTAGTCAACGACTTCACGTCTAATTTGCAAAACATATCTACAATTCTATTGACGAATAGTAAGAAATTATACACTCCATCGGTCCTTAAATCTGAGAATAAATCCAGTTGATCTTTTTCATAACATTGCTGACCTATTCCTATCAATTTTGATGTCTCTTCAAATATCCAATTTTCCAAACAACTAAGAAGAAACCAACTTAAATCTACATTTCTGACATCTATTGCGTATTCTTGAAGCGCTCTTCCCATGAAAATGTGGATTTCATTCACCTTGTCACAGCATTGCTGAAATATTGAGCCAAAAGCTTTAATAGTCACTTTCGGGGTCTTCTCAAATATAGTTGAACACAGATTGTGAACATGCCTCCTCCAAAATAATTCTGGTCTCACAAATTTCGAAAGTGCTTCAAATCTTACACTCCAATCCTTAATAAATGTAGATTCTATGGCTTCTAGAAATAACAATATTGTGTTTTCATCAAAATCTGAATTCGACGGTATTAAGATTTGAGTCAATTTAGCAATATTACGCTCACTTGCTTGTTTCATGATTAATTCCATTAATCTGGAAATACTTGCTTTAACCCATTGCTCCTTTAGGCCTGAAATTGCAGAATTTTCGTAGGAAATCATAATTTCATGGCTAAATTCTACTGTTAATAACAATTCACAGGTATCCAGATATAGTGTCACTATGTCGACACAAATGTCGCTTGCAAGATGATACTCTGTCACGATTTGTTTAAATAGTATATTTAGGTAATACTGAGCAACTAAAGGACTTAACTTTACATTTGAAGCTGATTTATCCTCAAGCAGAAATTTAAATTGAGGCTTGATTAGTTCAAAATCAATGATCTCGGCGGAATAAAGTGCTAAGAAATTGCCCCATAATATCTGTCTGGGATGTAAGCAAAACAAATCACAAAACCATTTTATAAAAGGCTTATATTCCGAATCTTCGCATGACCAGCCATCGTTTTTAAATAAAGCAAGTTGTACCTTGCGAATCTCTGCGAACATAATCGATGTTAAAAACCCATGGTTCGTGTCTTGTTGAGAAAAATTAAACTTGAAAATCAATTGCATCCAGCGCATAAGCGTATCTAATACGCTATCATAATACGAGTTCTCGCCTAAAAATAAGTCTAGTATAGTAAATGCTTCATTTATGATTTCATCGAATTGAAGCGAGATGATTTTATCATCCATCTTTTTTATAATAATTGTTGATTTTTCTAGTAAAACAAATGCTAAAAGTTTAAATTGCCTGTCAGACCACTCTTTGTTTGACCGAAAATGTCTCGCTAAGACAAATTTTAGTAAAAATGGATCCTTGTTTAAGACGCAATAAGTCATTAAAACACTTGAAAACTCTTCAATATTTTGGGTGCTATTGATATCGAGATTAATTGTTGTCGAGTCCATATTTTGATTTAATGGCACTATAGAATAATATTCTGCTAATTCAATACTCTTTTTCTTATTAATCCCATAAAACAATCTGATTTTATCACTTATTACATATTTTATATTAAAATTTGGCTTATTAAACAATAAAAGGCCTAGTAGTAGCTCAAAAGTGCCTAATTGCAGATCCTTAGTCGTTAAATTTGTACCTTTTTTGAAAAATTTATAATATTCAATTTTATCGTAATCAATTAAAACTTCAAGAACATTGAGGTGGGTAAAATTGGTTTCTTCTACTTCTGTAAATTCTTTGGAGTCACTTTCAGAAAGAGGAGACTGCAATAGTTGTGATTTTGCCAGTAACAGACTGGGTTTTTGAACAGGCATTGTAAACCATTCAACAGGTATTGCAAATTTTTCACTGCTTTTACAAAAAGAAACCAGCTCTTTGTAATTGATCTTATAATCAAACGATTCATAGCCTTTAGGAATAGTTGCAGCACCTGATTCTATGCATTTTTTCAAAAGTAAATTCCCGAGCTCTTCAACTAAATCGACATTAGATAGTGCTTTGCTTTCATTTTTTTGCATTTTTAAACAAGATCAATTTGGGAAGATTGTTTGAAAATTGTTTTGAAATCAGCATTTAATTGAAAAATTTATTACGAAATTCCACTTGTATGGCTTTAAAATAGCACCGATTCCAAGGAGTTGCTTCACATTTTATATTTCAGTTTGTTTTATTTACAATTTGATAATTAGGCTGAAACATAAAATGGAACTTGAGAAACAGGCTAGACAAAAATTGACTGGTTTTGGTTGGTTTGGCAACAAATATGCGGATGCGGCTGATTTATTTTCTCAAGCTGCTAACCAATACATTATCGACAAAAATATGGAAAAAGCTACGGAAATGTATGAGCAAAGCTATCACAATTATATGCAAGCGCACATGGAAGAAGACGCATTCCAAGTCGTTCAAAGCATGCTAAAGATTCTGAAAAAGGATCCAGAAAGTAAAGGTGAGGACAAATTATTAAATTACTCTGATAAATTGATCCAACACCTTCTACAAAAGGGCAGATTTCATATGGCTGCAAACTTTGCAAAACAATTAGCGGAGGCTCATCATGATAATGCGGTCAAGATCAAATATTATCTCAAGGCAGGTGAATGGTATGAGCAAGAAGATGCCAAGGCGTTGGGCATGAAATGCTATCATCTCCATGCAATGGCCTTGATGACCGACAAACAATACGAATTGGCTCTAGCCAAGATGGAATATATATCCAGTAATGCTTTGAATGATAACTTGCAAAAATACATGGTGAAGGAATATCTGTTTGTTGCTTTAATTATCGCAATGAATTTAGACGTATTACTATTGAATCAAAAAATGCAAGAATACTCCAACATGGATCCATCATTTGCACAAACTCGCGAATATAAATGTATTGAGCAATTGTCGAAATCCCTGGAAGAAGGAGATAGCGAGCAGTTTTCGACAGTATTGAGGCAGTATGACCAGCTATCTAAACTTGATGAGTTCAAGACGAACCTTTTATTGAATGTTAAACAAAATATGGAGAAAGAAACATTTGCTTAATAAATTATTACCCCTGATTTTGCTGAAACCCAAACTTTTAACGTTTTTCAGGAATGATCGCGTTTCTAATTCTGCCTATGTTTCTTTTTATTATGAGTACATTAGTATTGTTTTATAAATTTATGTGGTACGTCTTGATAGCAATTAACTCTTTGCTTTTAATTTACACTGCAATTTACCTAAGAATGGTCTTCAAGCAAAAAGAGACAATAGAATTGGAACTTAAGAAGCCTTCTGAAAGTGGCAATCATTACATTGTAATTCCAATTTATAATGAGGATTTTGGAGTATTAAGAAGTACTATTCAAGTTTTGTCGGAGCACGAATTCGCCCAGGATTACACTATTGTTTTTGCTTTAGAAAGCAGAGATATTAAGAAAAACGAGTACATGAAAAACCTGAACTCTTTTTTTGGTAATATGGTCCATGAGCATGGTACTGTTACCGAATTTGCTAGTCTGATTTTTAAAAGAGCACTGGTGACTTATCACCCAGAGGAGCTCATAAAGGGAAAGCATATGAATTTGAATTATTGTTTGAGACAGGTATACAAATTCTGCAAAACTGATAATGCTCTAGTGACTGTGACCGATGCAGATGCACACATTCCCAATTTATATATCAATTATGTCAGCCGATTGTTTAAACAAGCTAGATCCAAGTACATAATGTTTGCTCCCTCAACTTTGTTTGCTCAAAATCCATCGTGTGTTCCGACTCTAGTCCGCGTCAAGGATGCCAGCTGGGCAATTGGACATATGACTTCCTTGTCTCATTCTAAAAAAATTATGCCTTTAAGTAGCTATTCTCTGCCATTAGAATTAATTCACGAAATTGAGTACTGGGACTGCACTGAGTATGGATTTGGAGAAGATAGCGCCATGATGTACCGCGCAGTTCAATATACTGAAAAACATGAAATTAGTTTTGATTTACAGGCAGTCTTAATTCCTTTCAATTATTTAAATGTAAATACAGGTAGCTATTGGGAAACCATTAAAGAGAGATATAAACAATCACTCCGACACAATCTCGCATATTTAATGCTAGAGTTATCTATTTACAAAGCTTTGGAAATCAAAACTTTTAGAATGTATGGTCTGGTGGGGTCTTACTTTGAATGTGTTATCATGACTTTGTTGCTGGGTTGGATATGGCTGGTTGCAGGAATTTGCTGGTATGAATCCTTCCAAAATAGGCCTAATATCAATAGCGGCCTTCTTGAATATATTTTTGAACAAAATGTGGCTTTTTATTGGAGTGTTGTTTTACTTAAATTTCACTCTGTCTGTATATTATTAATATTGCCCTGCATTGCACTTGTTTATGACTTGAATCATTATTTTGTAGGAAAATTTAAACTTTATGGATTGGCCAAATACTCTCCTCACTCTATGCTGGCTCATTTTGATATTTGGTTTTTTCCTTTGTCTAGTGTGACTCTTATAATGACTGCAGGTATCCACTCTGCATATAATATTTTTAAGCAACAGATGAATAAGTTCAATGGTTATGAATATGATTTTATGGTTGATAGTAGCAAGAAATTATGATGAATATCGCTTTAATTGCTCAAATAAATATCTTGGCCGAAAATTCTCAGAAAAAAGCCACATTCAGAGTTTTTAATGAATTTTGAATTAAAGAAGTTCAATCCTTTTAAAAAGAAAGCAGCCAGTGAGAAATTGACCACTAACAGAAGTATTGAACAAGTAAATTTTAAAGATTCAGAGTCAACCTTAAAATTACCAATTGACATCAGCGCCAGTACCTTACTTAAAGAGGATGAAAGCTATCCGATAGGTGGTGTAGCTGAGCGTGAGAAAAGATTTCAGGAGGTGTTGGATATCCTTTCTGGGAAAAAATTAAAAAAAGAGCTTGAAAAATATAAATTACTGAACTTTTTAGGAGATGGTACATATGGTTTTGTGTTGGCTGGGATTTGCAAAAGACATGGTGAAGTTGCAATTAAGTTTGTATTTAGACACAAAGTTAATACTAAAAACTGGGTTCATGACAAAAATCTTGGCTTTGTATCAAACGAAATTCATTTTTTGTCAAAACTGCATCACCCAAATATTATCAAATATATTGAACACTTTGAGACACAGGACTACATAATCATAATTACCGAAATGTTTGGTTGTGAATGGAAACCTGGTTCAAAACACTTTCAACCAAATGGTATCAATGAAGGAATCAAATTGGTCGACGATAAAAATATTTTTAAGCCGGGTAGCTCTGATGAACATACACTTACATCTTTAGACTGGAATTCAAAGTCAAAGCTGAAACCCAGAGTCTCTTGTGATTTGTTTGAATGTGTAGATGCACATGAATATTTACCTGACAGAACCATCAGAAAAATATTTTCCCAATTAGCGTCTGCTATATTGTACCTCCAAATGAATAACATCGTTCATAGAGATTTGAAAGACGAGAACATTGTGGTGGACGAGTTTTATAGAATAAGATTGATAGATTTTGGTTCTGCTAGCTTCATTCCGGATGATCCAAAACAATATTTTGATAGGTTTTTAGGCACTGTAGACTTCGCAAGCCCTGAAATCCTGAAAGGATGTCAGTATAGAGGCCCTGAAGCCGAAATGTGGGCTTTAGGTGTTATACTTTATGTTTTGTTTTCCAGAAACATACCATTTAGAAATTTGAGAGAATCGGAAAGGGCGAATTTTGATGTTCTTCCAAGAATGAATTCTAGTATTCGTTATTTACATAGACGTAGTTCATCTTCTGCGACGAATGCTGGAGCCAAATCTGTATAAAAGAGCCACAATATTTGAAATAATTGCCCATCCGTGGCTAAGGGGCGAAGGAAGTTGCTTGACAGAGGAGGAAATTAAGACTTCACAATCAGAGATAAAGAAAAGCGGACATTGGAACGGATCAATACCTTTAGTTCTTAGGCATGAAAATTCACCCAAACTATCCGAAATTTTAAAAACTCACGCTACGAATCACGCAATGGAATCGATTATGGAATAAATTAGCATTAATAAATTTAAGACACTCAATTTATTAATATTATACCTGAACAGGAGCTAAATTAGTCCAAATTACATTCTTGTTCGGCGTCATCTTCTTCAAGCTCACCTTCGTCGTCAGCGGTGGCCTCTTGGTATTGCTGGTATTCACTAACAAGATCGTTCATATTACTTTCAGCTTCGGTGAACTCCATTTCATCCATTCCTTCACCAGTATACCAATGAAGAAAGGCTTTTCTTCTAAACATAGCTGTAAATTGATCTGAAATTCTTTTGAATAGTTCCTGGATAGCGGTAGAGTTACCAATAAATGTGACCGACATTTTGAGTCCTTTTGGTGGAATATCACAAACTGCAGTCTTGACGTTGTTCGGAATCCATTCGACGAAATATGATGAATTCTTATTTTGAACATTAAGCATTTGTTCGTCCACTTCTTTCATGGACATTCTACCTCTGAACATAGCTGCTACGGTCAAATATCTTCCATGTCGAGGATCAGAAGCTGCCATCATATTTTTTGCATCAAACATTTGCTGTGTCAGTTCTGGAACAGTCAATGCTCGATATTGTTGACTACCTCGACTTGTGAGTGGAGCAAAACCAACCATGAAAAAGTGTAATCTAGGAAATGGTACCATGTTAACAGCAAGCTTTCTCAAATCAGCATTTAATTGACCAGGAAATCTGAGGCAAGTTGTGATACCTGACATTACTACAGATACCAAATGATTCAAATCTCCATAAGTGGGGGTGGTCAATTTTAAGGTTCTGAAGCAGATATCATAAAGTGCTTCATTATCAATGCAAAATGTTTCATCAGAATTTTCCACAAGCTGATGAACACTAAGTGTAGCATTATATGGCTCTACAACTGTATCACTCACCTTCGGGGAGGGTACTACGGAAAAAGTGCACATCATTCTGTCGGGATACTCCTCTCTTATTTTACTAATTAATAATGTACCCATACCAGCACCTGTTCCACCACCCAAAGAATGAGTGATTTGAAATCCTTGTAAACAATCACAGGATTCAGCTTCCTTTCTAACTACGTCCAAGACCGAGTCCACCAGTTCAGCACCTTCTGTGTAGTGTCCTTTCGCCCAATTATTTCCTGCACCGCTTTGCCCAAATATGAAATTGTCTGGTCTAAATAGTTGACCAAATGGACCAGCTCTTACACTGTCCATTGTGCCTGGTTCCAAATCTACTAACACTGCTCTAGGAACATATTTACCACCAGTGGCTTCATTAAAATAAACATTAATTCTTTCCAATTGTAGGTCAGAGTCACCATGGTATGTACCTGTTGGGTCTATACCATGCTCATCAGAAATAACCTCCCAGAACTTTGCTCCTATTTGATTTCCACATTGACCAGTTTGCAAATGGACAATTTCTCTCATGGTCTGTGCGCAAAAACGTATAATTTATACTTTTCTCCACCAATCAGCTGTCATGACGTAATTGATTGGGCTATATCCGTTAGAATAGTATAATATTATGCTAAAAACGTCTAGGTGTCTCAAATGGCTCGTGAAGCGATTGAAACGACCGTCTTGTTTATTTTTGAATCTTTAATAGCATCAGAAGAATTTTGTTTTTTCAAAGGGATGCAACAAATATTCTCAAATATTGTTGAACGCATTCCAACTGACACCATCGATAAAATTTCTATTGAAAACTGTAAATGTCATGTGTTTTTTTCACATCCTTGGTTGCCTTATGTTCTATTTGATGAGAATTCCGTTCAATTGCAATTTTATAATTTGCACCTCGACGTTTTGATGCAATTCCAAGAGGCTTTTGAGTGTCTATCATCATTTCGTGCCAAAAATAATCCATCAATCATCGCCGGGTTTATTGTAGGTTTAGCTGAGTGTTTCCAGATTGAAGATGCAAGTATTGAATCATTAGACAGAATGTTACTCTCTCGAAAAATTCATGGCAATATTCAATCATTGTTTAAGCGCACTACCGATCGCGAAGACAATCATTTAGCGACGCTTGATAGGTTAAACGGAGTTTTAAATGAGAATTTTGTAAATTTACCAAATTTACCTTATATTGTGCAAACTATTTATGGAGTATTGCAGCCAAGACCACCAATTTGGCTTCACAGACAAGCGGGAAGATACTTACCGGAATACATGGACCTTAAAGGTACAAAAAATTTCTTAGAATTGACCGCTTCTCCCTCAACTGCATCGACTATAACTCTTCAGCCTATATGGAGGTATGGAGTAGATGCAGCTATCATTTTCTCAGATATAATGGTAATTCCACAAGCTCTCGGTATGACTTTGGAAATGAGACCCGGTCCCTATTTTCCGCATCCTATCGCTGTTGAGAAAGACGTTGATGACTTGGTTTATAATCCGATAATTTTAAATCACGTTTATGAAGCACTTAAGCAAACTAAAAAAGGCCTTACCGAATATGACACAAAAACTTACGGCACACATCATACTGCCCTAATTGGTTTTTGCGGTGCTCCATGGACAGTTATGTCTTACATGGTTGGACGCGAAAAGTCTGTAGATTTTCTGAAACAGAATCCCGAATTATCGCACAAGATGCTAAGAAAACTCTGCGATGTTGCTGTTGATTATCTTTGCAAACAAGTAGAGGCAGGTGCGGATTTGGTTCAAGTATTTGATTCGTTCGTAGGAGAGTTACCCGATGATTTGTATATTGAATTTGAAAAGCCATATCTTTGTGAAATAGCGGAAAAATTTTCAAAAAGATGTCCTACCTCTCCAATTCAGTTATTCCCTCGAGACTTGAAGCCTAGTTTAATTTTAGATCTAGCTAAAAATTCAAAATACTGGACATTTAGTGTTTCTCAAAATTTTCAGGAAGATTCTATTAAACAATTCCCACTTTCTACTTGCATTCAAGGTAATTTGGATCCTGATCACATGTATTTGGACGAACAGATGATTAGAGAAAAAACCTGTAAGATGGTTTCGATGTTCAAAAATTCGCTACAATCCATTAGAGCAAGATATACTGTTAATTTAGGACATGGTACAAAGCCCGATATGGATCCAGTGAAAGTCGGTTATTTTATTGACGAGGTCCGATCTCTTTTTCTAGGTACACGTAAATCACCGCTAGCTTTAGCTCAAGCAATGAGCATACAAAGTTGCTTTCTCAAATCTCCATTTACCATCAAGACATTCGAATGTGTCACCAAGGGTGACAAGGTTCTCGATAGATCTCTCAGTGAAATTGGCGACAAAGGATTGTTTACACGTGAAATAGAAAGCAAAATTTTAGAAGGTAAAATTGATTTTGCTCAACATTCATTAAAGGACCTTGAGACTAAATTGCAGCCTGGGCTTTCTATTGGTGCTTATTCCAAAAGATGTAATGAATTTGATTGCATGATATTTTCTTCTGTTCAAAGTTGGAAGAATATGAACGACTTGCCTAATGGTGCTATTATTGGTACCAGCTCACTACGAAGATCCGCTTTTGTGACTCACAATTGGCCCCACTTGGTTGTTAAAACTATAAGAGGAACTGTTGGAACACGTCTCAGAAAACTTTTAGTAGATAAGCAGTATGATGCTCTTATACTCGCGCAAAGTGGCTTAGAAAGATTATTTGAGTATGATAAGGATCTTGCAAACTCGCTGCCAGGATTCCAGAAAGTTGAACTGAGGACATTTTATGCTGCTGGGCAGGGATGTATAGCTCTCGAATTGTCTTCAGCAAATTATTCGCTCTCAAAATGTCTCAAGACATATGTGGAACTTCCTGAGGATGCTATAAAAGTCCAAAGTGAAAGGAAAGTTTTAGAGGCAATTGAAGGTGGATGCCAAGTACCATTTGGAGTCCGATTGGATAAATATGATATGAAATGTAATCAGTATTCAGAGGCTAAATTATTACAACGATTTTCTCCCTCTTTTAGAGTACCTGAAAATTTTCAGTTTTCATCTTATGTCTACGACTCAGAATCGATGACATTTGAACAATTTGAAAATCTAAATTTTCATGATATGCTTCTGGAATTGAAAAAAACCAAAGCCATTGAAAAAGTTAAGACTGCAAGGAATAAAAATTGTTGATTACCCCTTTTGAAATTGCAAAATGCTGAAGTATTTGCGCAACCAACAAAAAAATCAGCAAAAGAGATTAGAAAGAATAAAAGTCTATGAATCCAAAGAAGAGTCAGAACTAAACGAAGATCAGAAAAGTTCTATTAGAGAAATACCAAGAATTGAATTTTACCTAGGCAAGTTGACAGAAATGATGCAATTGATGGAAGCAGAGGAATCTGAACATGTTGAAAAGATCAAAAATCTTCAAGAAGATGTCGATAGGGTCAAATTAGAATTACAGGAAGTGCAAATAACAACTGAAAACGAGAGGCTTGTGAAAAAAATCCTATATATGATTCTAAGACTGTATAACATGCCACTAACTGAACCAGAACTGGCTACGTGTCAATCTTTAGAGCGTCAGATCAATTTGGATAAAAATGGGTATTCAACATCAGATGTTATCGACAGACTAAAAAAAGAAGAACATTTTTTGACTGTTCTTTACACAAGATATTTCAAAGATAGTTCTATGAAAAATTCTAAAGATAAGGCCGTGGTTGGATCTTCTTGGAATATTTCTGAAGGAAAATCTATGTTCTCAGCTACCACGCTTCCCCAACAACTTAAGAACAAAAAGCTTTTGATTCACTTCGCAGGTCCTCATGGGACTGACATTATTCACGCATGCGTAGAAAGCTTGTCGGAATTAAGTGGTAAATTCGATTTCTCATTGCACGATATAAGCATTCATCGAGCGTGGCATGATGTACAAGTGGTGATTTGTTTAACTGTATCACAGTTAGACTCGCAACTCTTGTTGGACAAGTTTGATCAAATGGCAATTGACTGGCACGGTCAATATCACATTCAAGTTTTAGATAATGCGGAATATCAATTTAATAGTGCCCCTTACCCTAAGAGATCAAAATACTTAGTCACCGTATTAACAAAAAACAGAGATGTTAATGCGTTTGATGTTTTATCCTCTCTTACTAGCTTTATTTCTGTATGCCTAGGAAACAAAGTCAGTATTGAGATAATGAAATCACTTAATAGGGATAACACTGCATGGGACATCAGAGTAAGTTGCGAAAAGGACTATTATTCAATAAGGAAGGCTTTATTTTCCGCTTTAAAAGAAAAAGGGATGGGAATTGATGTGGCAATCACTCCTTTGACGGTGTACCGAAAGCAAAGAAGATTGATTGTCTTTGATATGGACAGTACTTTAATTCAGCAAGAAGTAATTGACGAATTGGCTCGGGAATACGGTGTTTACGAAAAGGTTCAAGAAATTACACATCAAGCAATGGCTGGAAAATTAGAATTTAAAGACTCCCTTAAAAATCGCGTCGAAATGCTAAAGGGCGCTCCAATTTCTATTATCGAAAAGGTTAAGCAACGAATTCGTTTGACTCCAGGAGCTAAAGAATTATGCTTTCTGTTGAAACGTCTTGGATTTCAAATTTGTGTCCTAAGTGGTGGTTTCGAGCCATTTATTGAACATTTGCAAACAATTTTACCTATAGATCATTATTTCGCGAATAAATTTACCTATGAAGAGGTTGACGGAGAGCAAATAATATCTGGAGTTCATGGAGAAATAGTGGACGGAAATAGAAAAGCAGATTTAATGAAAATCCTTGCACAAGCGCACCATTTATCTCTGAGTCAGGTAATATGCATCGGTGATGGTTCTAATGATATTCCGATGCTTAAGGCAGCTGGTTTAGGTATTGCGTTTAAAGCGAAAGACGTTGTCCAAGCTGAAATCGAATCTAAATTGAGCGGTAGTCTATTAGATGTCATGTATCTCATGGGCTATGATCAAGACGAGATCGAAGAACTCTTGGCCCAAGAAAATTTTCACGGTGTTCACTTAGGACACCAAAAATCTAGAAGGCCTTATAAATCTTACAACAAACCCAAAAATGTAAATGAAAAAGGAAAAGACAATTTGGATCACAAAAAGCATTCCAAAAAGGCACACAAGAAACATGATTAATAAATGTTTATTAGCAATTGCAACTTTCTTGTGGGGTTGTCGTGGTGATTTCGACGCGCACTTGCTCCCTTTTAGAATCAGGTGCTGATGGCAATTTTTCTGTAATTAGATAAAACAATTCTTTGACATTGTCTCCAGTCTTTGCCGAGCATTCACAAAATATGGCATTATATTCTTCTGCTTTTTTCATAGCTACTTCTTTTGGAACTTCTTTGTTCGAGAGATCTGTCTTATTACCAATAATTGCGAGTATGACATCTGAGCCTCTCTCAGCAAGTATTTCAGCTACCCAATGTTCAACTTGTTCGTAGGAATTTCTATCAGTGGTATCGTAAACGACAACTGCAACACTGCTGTCTCGAATATAAGAAGGGACTAATGATCTAAATCTTTCCTGTCCAGCTGTATCCCATAGCTGTAATCTGAGAGTCCTATCGTCTAAATACATTGTTTTTGACAAAAAATCAATGCCAATGGTCGCTTGATAATTGCTTTCGAAAGTATCATACATGAATCGAGTTATTATTGATGTCTTACCGCTTCCTACATGTCCCAAGAAAACTATTTTGAATTTTTGCATTTGAAAAACTACAAACTAGGAGGTTTACCATGAATCTCAAAAAAGCTTGATAAATTAATATTGTTAGAGCTTAGGAATAGCTTGAAAAAGATGATTTTTCCTATATTTATAGGCCTAATTTGTTAGAAATAGTTCATGAATTCAATTAAATCAATTCTTTGGATAATTGGTAATGTTATAGGAACAAATATAGACTATTCTCTAAAGATTGGAGTGTTAGCGTGGGTGCTCTTTATATACCATTTGATTCAGCATTTTAATTGTGAAAGTAATATGTATGACCAAATAAAAACCGGAAAGATTGATTCTGACATTATTGGTCAAAAAACAATTGGAAATTTTAAGATTATAAAAGATACCTTTTTTGCTCACAGATTTGAAATTATATTTGTGTTTGGGAATATTATGGCTCAATTCGATTCAGATTCATGGAGATTTTATGATAGCGCCCTACTATATATAATTGGGTTTGGCAGCTCAAAGTTTAATTTCCATCCAGTATTTTTTTCTATATTGTGCTTAAGTCTCGGGATTAGTTTGTACTTTTTGTTTCTGGAGCCGCTAAGTCATGTTTTGTGGCATCTACTACTTACTGGAATTCAATCGTCTTCTTTTATTTATTTTTCTAGAAAAGTATCTCTATTTTACTTGTCCGTGATGCTCTTTATAGGCACTTGCTTTTTTGTTCATGCTGTCCGAATTTTTCCACAGAAAGACAATTTGCTGGAAAGTGATTCTGTAATTGAGGATCTGCTTACAATGGATATTCCTATTTTGACTCTACTACCAGCTGCTTTCGAGTTACTATTTTTGATTAAAACATGCTTGGATTTGACCCTCCAGGAATTATTTTTAAATTTTATACTAGCTGAAATATTGAAGTTTTTGCAACTTCAAAAATTCTCAATTTTACTCAGTGTTGTTTGGTTTCTAACAATTGCAATTTACCTGAAATCTTATTCCGACGACCTTGATATCTTGCAGACTTTTAACTTGACTAGTAAGCAATTATTCTACACATTCATTATATTACTGCTTTCGACTACTATGTTTTGCTTCAATACCATGATCGACGAAGACAGGCTAATCAAATACAGGTACGGGTTTGTCAATAATTCAGAGGACCATTTTTTGGAGAATCGGAAATGGTAAACATTTTTAATGTAGGTCTATTAAAGCTGATCACAAGAAATATATATTGCTGGGGAATATGAATCACTTTGTTCATTTTGCCAATGCAAAGAGTATTTATTTCGAGAAATTAGAAAATGCAAGTTGTAAATCAAGCTTGATAATTTTCCCACCAGGATTGACAGGCTGCAATTGCGAAAATCTGCTACTTTGCGGTATGACTCAATCTAAATATAATGGTTTTTATACTGTCTTGAGATTTGAACCAGAATTATGGAGTTTGGACGATCCCTGTGAGTTACCGCTGTTACTTGATGGCAAAACAGAAAGCTCTTTTCAAAACAGATCTCTCTTAAGAAATGACAAAATAGTTCAGAAAACTAATATATTGAGGAATTTAGACCACAAATGCTTCGATTCTAACTTACATCGAATTGAAACTTATCGTGCAACAAGTTTAATTGATTGCAGTGGAATATGTAGACAAACAAAGTCTTGCGTAGCTTATACGTATATTAATTTGGCCTGTGAAGTATTCAACACCATAACCAGAATGAAGTCTTGTAATGGAACTTCAAATGTTATTTTGGAGAGGTACAGGTGTGAAAAGCTAACATAAATTAGGGCAATTGTTGTAATAAATCCAAATCATTTGCTTATGATAACGACCTCAAAAAATTTACTTTCACTAGCCACTTTTATGGGAGCCATTTGTTCTTCAACAGAACAGAAAAAGTCCCAAGTTATTGATAAACAACTCGCGATTGATGCAGAGAAATATAAACAGGAAGTAAAATTATTATTATTAGGCGCGGGAGAATCCGGTAAATCTACTATTGTTCGACAGATGAAAATTATTCATATGAATGGATATCCACCTAAAGAAGCTATTTTATTTAAACCCGTTATTTTTAACAATATAATTCTTAATATGTCACTATTTCAAGACGGTTTGGATTCAATGGGATTAAAATGGAAGAGACGCGAAAATGAAAAAACTGCGAACGACCTTCATCATGAATTTGGAAGACACAAAATCCAACAAGATGACAGAAGACTATCTACACTAAATGAGCAAATAGTTTTATCATCCAAACATGCTGTGACTTTAAAAAAATTATGGGAGGATCCAATTGTTAATGAAGCTATGAGTAGGCGAAATGAATTTTATTTGCCTGATAGTGCTCAATATTATTTTCAAAATATAGAAAGAATATGTTCATCAGATTATACACCTACTCCAGAAGATATTTTGAGAGTGAGAAAGAAAACTACAGGAATTGTCGATACTAGATTTAGAATGGATAAAATTAGAGTTCAGTAATTTATAATAATATAGCATGTTCGATGTTGGCGGCCAAAGAAGCGAGAGAAGGAAATGGATACATTGTTTTGAGGGCGTCACAATGGTCATTTTTGTTACCTCTTTAAGTGAATACGATCAAACCTTATTGGAAGATGCCAGAGTTAATCGCATGGTTGAGTCCATATCTCTTTTTGATAGCGTGGTGAATTCCAGGTGGTTTAGCAGGTCTTCTATGGTTGTTTTATTGAACAAAATTGATATATTTAAGGAAAAATTACTCATTAGTCCTTTAAGGCGATTTTATCCTGATTTTGACGGGGATCAAGATCCTAGCTTAGCTTGCAAATTTATATTATCAAAATTTACAGCCGTGAATAGAGCCAAACTCAAAATATACCCGCACGTCACTTGCGCCACTGATACTAAAAATATAAAACTTGGTACCAAATATTAACGTAGTTTTCGCTGCTATTAAAGACACTATTTTGCAAAACTCTCTGAAAGTGTCAGGAATATATTAGCCTAAATAAAAACTGATTTAATAAATTCGAGTTTATAAATCGGATAAAGAAAATAAAAGTCTCCTTTGTTTTATTTAAAATGGCTCACTCGGATACACATTCTAATGACTCTGTTTCTAAAGATTTGGGAGCTGTACCTGTAGCAGAGAAAGAAAGCAACGTTGCAATGCCTGTTCCCGAAGAAGAGCCGGTTTCTGAGCCTGTAGAACTTGCAACTGTGGGATTTGATGCTAGGTATTATATATTGACATAGATTCCCAAATGTAAATCAAACCAGAAATTGCTGGCAAAATTATGTTGATTACTTTAAATGTGTAAAGCACTTTGGATCGGAAGAAGGTGTTTGCAAGGTCTTAAAAAGAGCATACGCTGATCTGTGTCCAACAGAGTGGACCGAAAAATGGGATGAACAAAGAGAATCCAACACTTTTCCAGTTAAAGATTTGTAATTAATAAATCTTTGGCAAATTAAGTCTTGGTGATATTGGTATTGTTCCATCTGCTTTATATTTATAGGCGTTTTTTTCCAGTTTATCTAAATCATAAAAATAATTGACCATCGCACCCAGAGAATTTAGCATACCACTATTAGACTGATTAGCCCTGGGCCAAATCTCGAATAAGATTGCTCCATTTTGGAGATGAAAATTTGCTACGGGACATTTACAATACTTTCCTCTTTTTTCAGTTAGTAAATAATTTTTGGCTTGCGCCTTAGTCATCATTGGACTTTGTAAACACGATTCAATTAAATTCTTCTGCCGAAGCCAAACTGAAAATTTGGGTATTGGACTGAGAGTGTAAAATTTTTCTGTTTTAAATTTTTTCTTAAGAAAAATTACAGCTTGGGAAATAAGAAGTTTACCAAGTCCGATACCGGTTAGATAATGATGAGGAGATATAATTGAGTAAAAATTTGCAACCGATGTTTCTAAGCTTTTTGAAATTAGAAGCTCGGACACATTCTGAGCCATTTTGTCGCTGAGTCCAATTTTCAAGTAAGCTAGCACTGTGTTTTCCATAAGCGGATGGAATGCAGCAAATATTAGCTTATTTCCACTGAATCTGTTTTCCAAAAGATCATGAACGCTAATGACTGGATGATTACTTTCATGCTGCACTATTTGATCCAATATTTTGCTTGAACTAGAAGAGTTCAAGATTTTAAAATTTAATTTGGGTATAAATTGCCTCTTGAGCACTTCATTAAATTGATTTTTGAGCTTACTTTCGCTCGAAATTAATGAAGCTTCGTAACATTTAAAAAAGTTGTAGATTAGAAAATCATCCATCTGCAAATATACTTCTTCGAGGTCATTTAGATCTGTACTTTTGAGAAGGTCGCTTATCTGTGCAAAGCTCAAGCTGTCTGCATTCTGAATAATTGATTTGGGCGAGGTATATCTGATATATCGTTGAAATATTTTGAACATATGGATATGTAAATGTTTCAAAACTTTTAAGGTCAAGACAACATTTATTACAAGTCGTCATCATCTTCAGGTAGAGGCTGTGCTGCAGCTTGCTCAAGTTCTCGGTTGTATTGCTGCATCAAAGCAGAGTCCACCTGAACCTCAGGAGGCTGTAAAGCAGGAGCAGCAACAAAGTCCAATTGATTATTTCCAACCAATTTTCTAGCCAAATATAAGAACGGCTTTTCAAAGTTATAGTTAGATTTGGCACTGATGTCATAATATTGCAAATTCTTTTTTCTATGGAAAGTGATACTTTTTGCTTTTACTTTCCTGTCCTTTAGGTCGACTTTGTTACCGCAGAGAACGATTGGAATATTCTCGCAAACTCGAACCAAATCACGATGCCAAGTAGGAACGTTTTTATAAGTAATTCTTGAGGTGACGTCAAACATAATTACACCGCATTGCCCACCAATGTAATAACCATCTCTAAGACCACCAAACTTTTCTTGACCAGCAGTGTCCCAACAGTCAAAAACCAATTCGCCAAAGTTAGTATGAAATGACAAACTACGAACTTCTACTCCAACCGTTGCAATATATTTCTTTTCAAATTCTCCAGTAACATGACGTTTGACAAAGGTAGTCTTTCCAGTGCCTCCGTCGCCAACTAGAACCAATTTAAAGTGACTAAGTTAATAATAAGTACGGTGTTTGTGCAGCCATCTCCAGTATCAAGGGGAACTCTGAGAATCTTGTAAATGAAAAGCTGGTTAAAAACGAAGCCAGCCTAAATTAAATTTATCTTTATTATCTGAGTTGAGTGTTCATTATACTGAAAGTAATAGATTTATTGTCAATTATTTGAGAATCGAATTAAAAATTTGTCTTCTAGTACATCTGCTATTTGAAAATTTGTCGAATCTTCATCTAAATCGATAATCTTAGTGGTGCCTCTGTTGTCATCATCAATCTCATTGTCTTTTGCGCCTTTTGATTGATTTTCTTTTTCTTTTTGTTGTTTTTCGTTCAGTTTTGCCAGTTCTAATCTAAATCTCAATCCCAACAAAGGCTTCTTTCTTATTTTTTCAATCTTCGAAATAAGAGATTCTAAATTGGGTATTTTTTTAACCGATAAGTCGGTGTCAAAATTCATGGCCTAGGAATTACTGATAATCAATCACAATATTACGATTATCTTATAAGCTCTAATTTTCTTGCGGATTGTATCATGCGTTTAAATTATGAAAAACTGTTGAAAATCATTGTCCGTGTCAGACGTGTACATTTGAAACACATATATGATGGAATCATCTCTCAACATAAATTCGAGAGAAGAATTGGAAGACTATTTGATCAAGAGCTTGAAAAATGACAAGAATTATGTTCAATTAAATGACTCTATATATATATGTACAAAAAATATTGACTTTAATGAGACGTTAGCAAGTCAATATTCAAAATCTTACAAGGACACTTCTCTTCACAAATGGTTAAACGAGCCAAATATCTTCAAATTAGCTAATGACATGTATTTAACGATGCGTCGTACTTCCAAGGATCAATGTTTAGCACTGTTCGGAAATGATGATAAAGTCGAGCAAATATATCACCTGTCTCAATATTTGGGGACATTGAGTGGACAAACAAGTCGAACCAAAAAGTTGGCATCCAGATTTATAGGCGCAGTTGATGTTTTGACGGCACTGTCTACAGTGAGTGGTGATCGCCGTTGTGGATTTAATTTTCAATTTCAGTTTAATGGCACAGGTAAATGGGTTGGAGCTTTCGTACAGGAGGGGCCATTTGACTCAATAAGAGTTGTGAATTACAACAAAGGATTAAGAAATTATGACATATTCTACTATTTATTGGCGGGAGTTGGAGAAGAAAATAAAGTTAAGTGGCATTTAGGCGATCCAGCACAGTATAGGTTGACTGTGGGTGACATTAGTCCAAAAGACAAGTCTCAATTTGAAAAGCTCAATAGTTCCTTGGAGAAACTAGGTTTTTCTTCTGAAATGATAACTTTATTTTGGCAAACTTTTGCTGGAATATTACATTTAAGTAATGTCAATTTTACGGTCAGCGATACCTCAGCTCATCAAAAAGTGACTCTCGCGGCCAATCAACATGATCTTGAGCTTGCAGCATCTCTACTTGAGGTTGATCCAAAATCTATCGAGGCTTCATTAACAGTCAAAACTACTATAAACCATGGAGGTCCTGTAACACAGTTATTGAATATAAAGGATTCAGAATCTCAGAGGGATTTAATTATTCGTCAATTGTATACTATCTTATTTTCTTGGGTCATTGAATTTGCAAACAAAAAATTGGGTAGTTCCGAGTTTGCTAATTCTATATGGGCATTAGACTATATAACAGTTAATGCAAAAGATAGACAAAATGACCTTTTTTCTTTCTTAAATAATAGCTTATATGAAAATCTATTGCGACTTTTTACAGAGAAAGGGGTTAATGAATATTTAAATTTTCAAAAAAATGAAGGTAAAAATATAGAGTCTACTCTGCCAGTTGATAC
>JADGIG010000238.1:0-11935 GCA_018985235.1 Sanchytrium tribonematis
CACTTATTTTGTACATTTTATTGATTATATTGAGTTTAATCGCATTTAAATGTGTATTGTATTATTATATCCACTCCATTCACGCTCAAAATGACATGGAATCCTCACAAATCACAAATCATCCAAATATTGAAATTGTAACAGATGCAAATGGATTTATAGTGCGTATTCATATCAATCCAGTAGACAGTATTGAGAAACCACCCTTGGAAATACCCACCGACTATTATATTGATGATAAAATTGAATGCTGCATTTGTTGCAATCTACAGGATGAAACGGATGCCATTTTAACAAAATGCAATCACACCTTTCATAAATCATGTTTATTAGAGTGGTATGAGAAGACTGTTGTATTTAGCTGTCCAATTTGTAGACAAGATTGTTTTTAAAGTAAATCTTGAATATTGACTCTCTGCTGATAATCTAGTTGATACTTGTAAATGCGATGTTATTTACGTGTCATTTGACAATTTGAAATTGTGATAACTTTAAATTCAAATCTCATATATTTATTTAAATGGGTCGACCTTCTACAGGTTTTGTGTTTACGGGTTCCACTTTTGGTTTGCCGGTATACCCACCATCAATTGGAATATCTGGAATTTTATACGTTGGTGGAATTTCTGAGCCAGGACTTAAGTCGATTGGAATGTCCACTGGTACATTTGTACTTGGAAAATCAAGAGTTGGAATATTGAAATCTCCCATTCCACCTTTTCCGCCTTTGCCATCATTCCCACCTTTACCATCACTTCCACCATTCCCGTCAATGCCGCCTTGACCATCGTTTCCTACTTTTCCGTCATTTCCGCCTTTTGTACCACCACCGTTTTCGTCACCTCCTTCTAGGTCACTTAGATCTCCATCACTCAAATTTCCGTCGCTACCATCTCCAATGCCACCTCCACCTTGTTTTGGTGTTGGATCAATGCCGCCTTTTCTGGTTCCCCAATCCCATCTTTTTTTTGGATCTTTAGGTGCAGGGTCTGCTGATGTTCCTGGTATATCTGGAAGTTCACCATCAATTGCAATGATTTCATCCCTATAATGTTGCAAATTCTCAGGTGTATTGATTTTCTCTGCAACAGTCGAAGTATCTGTCAATTCTGCGGTTGAGATTTCAAATTTTTGCATGGCTAGAAGTACTGATGGATGCAACTTTTCTAGATGGAAATTTCTGACATGTTTTGGCAATTTTTTGAGCAATGGTATGAGATCTAGGGAAACAACGATGGGCAGGTATTCTGGATTCTTGACAGTGGTTTCTAGTCTCTTTTGATCAAATAAATCTGCAGCTCTTTGGGTAATTTCTTGAGATCCCATCAAAGTATTCATCCATTCCAAAGTAATTTGAGATCTGTAATAAGAATAAGGGCTGGCCTTTGTTCGACGTTGTCCTCCTACATCCCCATGGCTACCAAGAAATGACAATTCAATTCTATTTCCTCTATTAGAGGGATTATCTATCGACAATTCATTGAATAAAAATCTGTGTTCATTTAAAGCAACTGCGTGATACACTTGTTTAATCTTTGGATTTGTGGTTGCCATACTATACTGTGATACTCTACTTAATGTCACTCGATTTAAACTTGGCACCGTATCATAAATGCCCAAAATATCAATGTCAGGTCGAATATCTCCATGAATGCTTTCATGAGATGGATCCAAAATGGATGCTTTGATATTCGTTTTTAGATTTGCTTCTGTTATTCCGTAGTCACACACGTAGTTTGCAAGCATTCTTGCCGTTGCAGCACCTCGAGAGTATCCAAATACATTTAAATGGAATTCAACTGCAGACACCATATGCTCATTTCTCACTAAGAATTCGTATCCGACACGCACATTTGAATCCATTCCATATCCACCAATTTTTTTAGATGATTGGAACCCGCCTTTGTTGGTTCCAATGCCAGAAATGTAAATGGCAAGATCATTTGTTTTGGAATTGTATTTTTGAAGCGTAGTCACTTGCTGGTTATTGTATTTCGATACATAATGGGATTGCACACCTATAAATGCGTCAAATTGTTTCCAGATATTCGTAGTAAAAGATGGGTCATTTGCAGTTCCATCAAAAAAGACATTCAAGCTTGTAGACCAAACAATATACTGTAGCAACATGATAATGCAATACTGACACACTGGGCAAGATTGCAAAGATAATGCACAGCGTATTAATGACGCCATTCTGTGATTGGTTCCCGAATATTTGACATTTGCAACTTATTAAAAAAGCCTGTGTGTTCAATCATCTTTAATAACAGAATTTAACAATATTCTGGGGTCAAATGACTTCCCATTTGACTCTATTCTAAAGTTGTCAATTACGATTCAATATATAACTCTTTAAAGAAAATTTAGTGACGGATGCATAAAAATTTGATTGGTAATGTTAATATTGATAATTTGTTAAAACTTCTCGCAATTTAAAAACTATATTAATAGTATTAACAAGAGGATTAACAATCGCAGAGTTCTTGTTAATACTATTAATATAAATTCAAATCTCATATATTTATTTAAACGACTTTAGGTTTGGGTTTCACGGGTTCCACGGGATCCACTTTTGGTTTGCCGGTATACCCACCATCAATTGGAAAATCTGGAACTTCATAAGTTGGTGGTGTTCCGGTCCCAGGATTCAAGTCGATTGGAATGTCCACTGGTACATTTGTACTTGGAAAATTGACAGTTGGAATATTGAAATCTCCCATTCCTCCTTTTCCGCCTTTGCCATCATTCCCACCTTTACCATCACTTCCAGCATTCCCGTCAATGCTGCCTTGCCCATCATTCCCAACTTTTCCATCATTTCCACCTTTTGTACCACCACCGTTTTCGCCACCTCCTTCTAGACCACTTAGATCTCCATTTCCAACTTTATTTTTTCCGGGAAATTTATCCCATAAAGAAGGTTTCTTTGGTTTGGCGGGAGTTTCTCCTGCTATTTTGACAATGTCATTTGTAAATGTTTCAACATTTGTAGGCGTATTCAAATTGTGTTTAATAAACTCAGTATACGCCAAGTTATCTGCACCAATTTCAAACTTGGCCATAGCTTGGTGGACAGATACATGCAGTCGATTAGGATCATAGGTTCGAGTTGTTTTTCCGGATAATTTGTAAACCGCTTTGGACACATACGAATCCTGAATGGGCATAAATTCAGACTTCGGTATCTCAGTTTGAAGCTTATTTTGATCAAATAGGTCAGAAAATCCTATATCTCTCTTTGCAATCCAAGAATTTAATTCTTGTAATGCTATTTCAGACCTAAAATAACTAAATGGATTCTTAAGCTTCCTACCTTGTCCTCCTATATCTGCGTGAGAGCCTATGTAGTATTCCTCTGTTCTACTATCATCAGTGATGTCGATTGGCAGCTCTTCAAAACCTTTTCTATTTTCATTCAACGCAATTGCGTGATAAACATTCAAAATATCTGGATTGGTGGTATCCATGCTGTATTTAGCAACTGGTGATGTCGGTATGACATTAGTTAAGCTTGGAACTGTGTCATAGAGGCCCAAAATATTGATTTTAGGTCGAATATCTCCTTGAATACTTCTATAAGATCGATTCAAAATGGATGCCTTGATATTCGTTTTTAGATTTGCTTCTGTTAATCCGTAATCACACACGTAGTTTGCAAACATTCTTGCCGTTGCGGCACCTCGAGAAAACCCAAACACATTTAAATGAAAATCAGCTTCAGACACCATATGCTTATTTCTCACTAAGAATTCGTATCCGACACGCACATTTGAGTCCATTCCATATCCACCAATTACTTTTAACGTGGTCACACCTACCTTGTTTGTTCCAATGCCAGAAATGTAAATGGCACGATCACCTGTTTCAAGATTGACTTTTTCCAAAGTAATAACATCTTGACCATTGTATTTGGACGGATAGACTGTTTGCTCGCCATGGAATGCGTCAAATTGCTTCCAGATATTTGTAGTTGAAGTTGGCTTATTTGAAGTTCCATCAAAGAAGACATTCAAGCTGGCTGTCCATACAATGAGCTGTAACAACATGTACAAAAATGGAATTGGGTCTGCTTATGAACACAAGAACTGCAAAACATTTATATTACTGGACCCCCTTGATTGGTTCCATCATAGATTTATAAGCTGTGTGAAATTAGAACAGTCTTTGCGTTAAATGAAGTGATTGAAAAGAGTTTAACAATTTTCGGGGTCATTCCCTTTCCCATTTGATGATTTTTTGACCCGGCAAATTCTCAATTTCAGACAAATTAAAATAAACTGATTTTTTGCATGGAATTTAGTAAAGCACAATTCTACAATTTTCAACTTGTCATTTCGAAGTACTTTCATCACATTTTGCATATCATTACAAAATTAAAGTATTTTACCAATCCTTTCCCTCAAATAATTTAACTTGGTTTATTAGAATGGTCGTTCTAAATTTAATTTAAAGTCAAATGAATATCTAATATTGATGCTTTACTTAATATTACAATAAATCTAATATGTAATATTTAATGCAAACAATTCTATTCTTTGGAGATAGAGAATCTCTGTCTCAGAATATTCTACTCAAAATCAAATCCAATGAATTCATTTATTTACTCTCTTTTAGGTGGTCTCGGTGGCTGTATATACGGTACTTGATAATAGGAATAATATGGACCATATTGTGGTGATGTATTATAACTAGAATACTGTAAATTGGGAGATGTTTGAGGAGGGGTATTTTGTAAATATGGCTGTGCATATTGATTTGATGGCACTGGTGGGGCCAATTGACCCATTTGTGGGTTTAATGAATTCATTTGTGGATTATTAGGTGGTGGATGGTTCATTTGAGTCGTCATGGGTTGATTTGTTTCAATAATGGGCAATGCGACACTTTTAGTCCAATCAAATGGCCAATCTCTACCATATCCCCCATCTAATGGGTCTAAATACTGTATATCGACTCCCAATTGCATGGATAATTGGTAAAATGTGTCCATAATATACTGATAATCTGGTATTTCATTCATTTCTAATCCTCTGATATATCTAATAATCCGATGCATTTCTAAAGGCATTAAGAAGCATAAATCATCAATAGGGATATTCTCTTTTAAATACAAAACTTGCTTTTTATGTTTACCGTGTAAATGGGTGGGAATACGGGGTAATTTCTTAAACCACGCATATACATCAAATTGAGTTGCTGGTTGATTTTGAGGCAATATCATTTTTAATTTACGACTGCGTTGATTGACTGGCAATTCTAATACTTGCGCATATTGTTTCTGCCATGGTAAGAAGCCACGCGCAAAATAAATTAAAACATAAACCATGGATTCTAAATCATCCCTATAACTTTGATAATAGCCTTTGTGGGCATATCTAGACATATATCTTAATGTCCCAATGCATTTACCACATCGCACATCTGGTTGTTGCATGTAAATATACGATAATCCAAAATCAATTAAATAGAGTAAATTGCCATTTCTGAGGATATTATCTGGTTTCATGTCCCTATGAATGATCCCATGAGAATGGCATTGCCATAATCTTTTAGTCATTTGGTATCCAATTAATGAAATGCATAAATGAGACAACGGGAGTGTCACATCTTGCAGAGATTTACCCAACATTTGCATAATTGCGAATTTATAAATGCCATTTGACATTTTGAGAATATTGGGATTGACTATTTCTATTTGTGATGGGTATTGGTAATGTAATAACCGGATAGACTGATTAATAATCTCTAATTCACCATGGCAGAGTAATTGGGGAAATCCTGGTTCATTTTGGAGTTGATCCATTAATTGATATTCATCTTCAATGACTGTATTAGTAGTGAGTGGGACTGTAGATGATAATATTGGGGAATGGATTTGTGGGATAATATTAGGGACTTGTAGTAATGGATTTTGATTCTTTTCTATTTTGAGTGCATAAATGTATTGGTTGTATTGGATTTGATAAACAGATCCAAATGAACCTTGACCAATGGATGATTTGATGATGAATTTCATTTCTAATTTTGGAATTACCCCTTGTGTTTCAATAAACAACGTGATGACAGCGTGCTCTTGAAATAGATTTGAAAATTGTTTGTATTCTATCAAGATGCTCTATTTTATCAATTCAATGAGTCAAATCTCTCATTATCTCCCAATTCCATTTCTCAAACAAACTGATCTTTGATTCTGCATCTAAAACGGCAATTACCCCCATCCAATTTCCATATTCCAATCAACCCATTCAAAATTGTCTAAATATCTATCAGTCATCAGATGATCTTGTCAAATGGACTATTTAAACAATCCCTCACCAACAATTCAAAATGGGATTAAAAATTGCTCTAGTACGCGCAACTGATTTAACAACCAATGACAAAATGGGAAATGGTAACCCATACTTCAAATTCGAATATGGTGGACATGACTGGTCATCTGATGAGAAAAAAGGCAATAATCCAACATGGAACAATGAGCATCATGAATTCCACATGGCTGGAAATCACTCAGAATTGTATGTCTTGCATAAAGATAAAGATTGGGGTGCTGATAATTGCATTTCATGTTGTGCCATCAATTTAAATGACTTGCAAACTGTTACAAATGGATGGTTTACGCTTTATGATGCCAATGAGCAACCAGCTGGTAAAGTATTGTTGAATATTGGTAAAGATGGACATTTAGATGGATTACCAAATGAGCAACAATGTAATTCATTCTTGAATGAGCATTTGAAAAAGGAAGTCAAGAAAATGAATATGAAAGCAAATGTGCAAGATTATGGTGCTGCTGCTGGTATGTTGGGAGGTGCTGCTTATTTAGCAAAGAAAGAATGGGATAAGAGACATGAAAATCAAACTAGTCAATAAATTTATTGGGTTTTACAACCAGTACATAATCTGGATTACTATCCACTTGGTTCAGTATTTCACATCTCAAGGACTTATTTGTAGACTCATCTGTATAATCTTTAATAAAATATGATGCACTCCAAGAGCCCGGAAAATGAAATAGAATTTGAAGTCTATTAGAATAATTTTCTATCGAGTAATCCAATTTATAATCGAAATGAAAGTGAGAGGTATCATTCATTTTCGTAAATTGCAATCCAGTATTTTGATACTCAACACTAAGCCGATTTTGATCATCTATGTTGAATTTGTTTGTAGATTGATATTCTAATCTTTTTTCTGGTAAATTTATTTCATTATCAAGGTATTTCACGCTGCATATTAAATCAATAACAGGTGGTTTCTTGATACAAACATATGGATCGCGTATTGAAATGGCTAATCTGACTTGATCGTGTGTTTTAACGAAATAGCCACTATTGCTTTGGGCAAATGCAACTGGATGTTGATGCAACTGGTAGTATAATCTAGACATGACATGACTCAAGTAAGGATTCCATTCGCAATTTTGATACCACTCAACTTCTCGTGTTGGTTGTAATGTACATTCCTTTGAGCAATAAATTGTTTGGAAGAAACGAGGATCCTTACTCTGCCTTATTCTATCCACTTTTTGTCCAACAGCTGCACGGGTGAATGCAGTGGCATCTTTTGGTGAGATGTTGAAGATAGATGCGATTTTAGAGGCATAATCATTGTGAGATGTGGGAAGGGTATTTGGAAGATTAAATGTAGCTTGACTATGAATTAATTGTTCTTCTGTGATTTGAATTGCTGCAAATGCAATTAATTGCAGAATCATCAAGGGGAGAATAAAAGTGTCACAGTATCACTAGAGTGGCACAGGATCAAAGAATGACGACATGATTTTGATCTCAGATGCATCACAACCTCGAGAATAATCAATTCACCTTTAAAATCAATAAAAAATTCAAGCCACATTCAAAAATGTCTGATGTCACGACTTCTAAAAAATTAGATATTGAATCTCCTAAACAAACACGTCCATTTTTAATGGAATCTGAGACCATTATATGCATGTCATACTGTATGGAACAAGTGAGAGTGAATGTGACGACGGGAGATAAGATTATTACACCAAATACTTCTCAAATTCGAAGTATTAATAAATCTGCCAGTGGACATACTATTCAGACTGAATTAAAAGAAGTGGATCGATGGATAGCATTAACAGATAAGGGTAGATTCTTAGTTTTTGGTAGAAAGACGGGTTCGATGAGCGAAGCAGAAAAAATTCAACTTCAAAAAGAACGTGATGAAGCAGCCAATAAAAAGAAAAATAGGTTTAAATCTGCAATGGATGAATTAAGAAATAAACAAGTAGATGTTGCACCTGTCGTTCATGCAAAGAATGAAACTGTAAAAACAATTGATCAACATGTAAATTTGTTTCATGTAGAAAATGGATTTACCAGAATTAGAAATGATTACCGCTATTATGGCAGATCGACACATCGAAATATCTGATATTAATGACATGCTTCAAGTTGCACGTAAAGAAGAAAAGTACAGATTTAAATACGTGGATGTGGACGATTGGACAAATAGAATCGAAATGAGTGCATTTTTGTAATAAATCAATGTTTATTAATTGAGAATATCAATCTCATCCTCCTCATACAAATCAATCAGTGGATTTGCAGTTGTCGCACAAACAGCATTATTGAGAGGAGTCACGGGGATCGGGCAATGATTCATCGTCCCAAACGGTGAAAATCCACCCATAAAACGGATTCTAGGGAATGCTACTGGTACGATAGGTACCTGGGGACCACTCTCTTCTGTCTTATTTTTCCTTTTAACAGGTGTCTGGATGGGTATTGACTCCTTCTTCTTTTTACTTTTTGGCTTCTTTTTGACCTCTGGGGTCTCAATTATTTCATTATAAACATCTATAGGCATATCAAAATCTAGAAATAATGATTCTTCGACCGACGGTGTAGGTGTGTTAGCCATTTCAGCTTCAACTGCTTTTTTGACTTTTTTGGGTTGCTTCTTCTTTTGAACACCTTTTTTCTTTGCTTCTAGTTTGGCATTCATCTGTTCCTCTAAATTCTGCTCTACGCCCTGCATATAATTGTATAAATCACATAATGTTGAATAATCTAAGCATTTTAAATCCAATTCGTCGGAATTACCAACAAATGGGTTCACCATGGCTTTAACGATCTCCAATACATCAGGTGCTAGTGGTTCATCCAGCTGCTGTTGCAAATATTGCTCCATATCAACTCGATCCATTGGCATTTGATAGCCAAATCCGATGTCTAATCCTTCTTCTACAGGTGCATCGAATGTCCAGTAATCTGCTATGTCATCTGCTTGTTCGTCTTCGTATAAGTTTTGCCAGAAACTGTCATCTAACAATTCCATGGCTGCAAAAAGTGATTGTTACAAGGAACACAAAGGAGGGATTCAGAATCACTTCATTCTGGAGACTGTACGACACTTGATATGGGTTTATGGAGTAGATTTATACCTTATAAATGACTGCAGTCTAATTTAGTCTATGTTTTGTGGTCAAATGATGGATTTTGGTCTTTATCTGGCAAAAGATAATGAAAGTCGGAGATATTCGGAGGTTATCAGTGTTTGATAATAGACATGTGACTGCTATCGAAACCAATTGACGACAGGTTGCTCTGCATTTCATGGTCACACTGCCCACAGAGAATACGGCCAATGTTTTACAATCGCGTAATTGCGACATCCAAACTTGAAAGAATCTGAAGAAGCCATCTGATTTGCAATTGAAATGTCATTTAACAAAGTTGCAGAGAATCGGGAATACTAATGATTTGAATTTATTAAACATCTTTTGATTTCATTTCATCCTCTAATTGCTTATCTTTTCATATCCGACATGCGCAAAATGCAACTCTGTCAATCCATGTGCAAATATCCCCAGTTGTAACAATGGCGCCAAAAATTACAGAGTGGGCAAGTAAATCTGGCGAGTTTAAAAGACAGGTGAGCTCATTTCGCAACTGGATCAAACCCAATTCAGAATATCCTCCAGAAATGGATAGATATCAATTAATTATCAGTTATGCCTGTCCATGGGCCTGTAGAACACTAACTACTCGTGAAATCAAAGGATTACAGCATGTTTTATCAGTCAAAGTCGTTCATTATGAAATGGGAGAAGATGGATGGCGATTTGAGGCAATTCCAAGTGGCAAATTAGAAAGACCATTCATTAGAGATTATTACTATGCATCTGATCCAAATTATCAAGGCAGATACACGGTACCATTGCTTTATGATACTAAAACTGATAAAATAGTCAATAATGAGTCCAGTGAAATCATTAGAATCCTAAACAAAGAATTCAACCAATTTGCAAAACATCCTGAAATTGACTTGTATCCAAGTGAATTACAATCCAAAATTGATGAAGTCAATGATTGGATATACAATGACATCAACAATGGTGTCTACAAAACAGGATTTGCTACAAAACAAGATGTCTATGAAACAAATTGCGGCAAATTGTTTCAATCCCTCGATAAAGTAGAATTAATTCTCTCAAAACAACCATTTCTCACTGGTACTCATTTTACAGAAGCTGATTTACGATTATTTGTCACTACAATCCGATTTGATCCTGTTTATTTTGGTCATTTCAAGTGCAATTTAAAATCCATTAAATTTGATTATCCAAACATCTTAAAATGGCAACGACGTATCTACCAATTTGAAAATGTCAAAGATACTGTCAATATGGAGCATATCAAAGGTCATTACTACATGTCACATACTCAAATTAATCCAAATAAGATTGTTGGATTGAGTAATGGGCCAGATATGTCAGTACCAGTAGAACCATTAACCAGAAATGAATTCGTGACTAAAAAATAAATATATTGGGATCATTTATTCTGTAATCATGAATTTTCGATGTTGCAATTCTTTTGGAAACCATTTAATTACGTCTTCATTTCTAAAATACTCAATAAATACATCTCTTATTGGATCTGACAATAAATTTAAAAGATTCGGAAGAATCAATTCTTCAATGCCCAAAAATTCCTTCAGCGTTTGGTGAATAATTGCAGGAAATTTTTTTAAAATAGACTCTGGAATATGGATCATATCATACTTGCTTATTAGGGCATTGGTATGTGCAATTTGTTTCTCTCGAGTATCTGGTCGGTCTACAAAAAAAGCTACTGCAAAATCAATTAGCAGTTCAGGAATCTTGTCAGGAATTAATGAGGAAACGTGATTAAATAAATTACTCATGACAATTTGATAGACACTATTTTGACTGAATTGGCTGCTTACTAGTTGGGTAGCAATAATCACAACTTTACAATGACTATGAAATAACTGTAAAGAGTATTTCTGAATGATTTCATTTCTAAATTGGGCTAAATAATAGAATGAATTGACCACCCACCCAGGATCTAAAATTATGATTGTTTTGGTTATGAATTCTTTGGGACGTAAAGAAGATTTTATGAGTAGATCATGATATTTGTCACGCAGAAATGGAATTTCCATCTCACTGTAAAATTCTGGTAATTTAAGATGCAGCGATTGTATTTGATCCTCTTCCCTATCTTCTTTCATTGGGCTTATAATTTTACCAATTGTTGCCCATAATATTATTAACATTGGGGCAAACCTTGAAATTTTTGTTTTTTTGAGATGACGAATATGGGTCACATGTGTGGTCATCTGGCAGAGATTGCAAAGATAATTGCGACATAAAATATTGACAATTTTCGTCAAGGTTTTAATCGACACTCTCATTTACTAATTGAATGTTTACTAGAGTCAATACAAACAATATCAGAGGGAATCTCCCTTGAAACTCCAATCATGTCAAATTTGCAATTTCTCACCATTTCATCTATTGTATCCATTTTATTACTAAATCACTTGCAATTTTCATTTATATATATATATGTGATACAGTCATGTAAATGGATCTACTATATTCAATTAAATCACCCTGAATATCTCCATTTTAAATATTATGAAAAATGGCAAA
>JADGIG010000239.1:0-11910 GCA_018985235.1 Sanchytrium tribonematis
CTGTCCAAGATCTTCTGATCTTCCGCTTCTTTTAACAATTCGCTACATTCCACCCAGTCTTTGATCTTTCGCTGCAGTTCTTGGTTTAATTCCAAGTGAGAGTCGGTAAGTTTTTTATGCTCTGCTTTTAGTGGTTCTAATTCAGATGTTAATATTGTTAGCTTTTCGGAACATATATTTAATTCTGTTGAAAGCAAATTGTGCTTCGTATTTAGATCTGAGATCAGTTCGTCTTTTTCTTCGCAATTTAATTCCAAATCCTTGATAATTTTTAAAAAGCTTAGTTTTTCGTTTTGCAGCGAAACGAGTTGCCCATTGAGATCCTGAAGTTTTCCACTGTATTCAGTACTTTTGCTATACAATTCAGATATTTTCACATACTTTGACTCTGCTTCGGCTTCCAATTGGGTCAATTTTTCCCTCAATTCCTCATTCTCAACTTGAATTTCTAATAGCTTGGTCTTTGTATTTTGAAGTTGATCTTTGGTGCTCAGCATCGGATTAGCTCTATAACTTTTGATTGTAGATACTGCTGTTTTTCTCGGAGGCAGGTTTTTAATAATTGGCTTTACAAATTTGTTTTCCTGATTTGATTTCGACATCTTTGACAACTGGTTTTTTGACGAGGTCCCCGCAGGTTTTTGTAAATGTGAAGAAGGCGTGGCTAGCTTTGGCTTCTTTAATGGAGGCTTAGGAATTCCTGTACCTGGTCTTTTTAAATTCGATTTCATTTTTGGTTTGAAAAAATAAATATTTTTCAGCGAAAAATTATATTGATATAATAATAATCTATTTTATTAGGCTTCAAAGTTATCCAATTAGCTGTTGCCCCTATCGAAACTGGATGTTGTTGAGTTGTGTTGCAATATTTGGTGCGGCGTTCGAGTTTGTCCCTGAGTATTTATCGGTTGACACAATCATGTCCGTGACATGGAAAAGTAATAGTTCCCTAAATGTGTCACTGAACATCGAGATTCAATCTGACGGAGGGATTCTTGCCCTGACGGGTGATTTCCCTTTATATTATAATCGATCGGATTTTAATGTCCCTGGCAAATATGTTGATCAAAAAGCAAAGGTAGAATTGATCAATACAAAACCAGATAATACTAAAGAAATTATTGCTCAGAGTCCACCATTAATTATTAAAGCACATGGATCGCCAAAGGCCATTAGCCCAGACGATGTTGTACAAAGCCAAAATTCTACCAATGCAACTAGCGAATCTACTTCAACACCATCAGAGAGTAGCGACTCAACAATTCCTCAATTGATCTTTAGCATTTTCTATGGAATTATATGCTTAGGATTTTTACAATAAATTTTGAATTTTTGAAACCGTAATGAGTTCATCATCACAACCACTCGGAACTCAAAGATTTGGATTGGAGATCCCTGACAACTTGCAAGATCTCTTAAGCTTTATTGAAGAAAGAATGAGATGCTCCATTTGCCTTTGCAATGTTAATGATCCCATGAGACTTCCTTGTAACCACATAATGTGTCAGGAGTGCATGAAATCTGCGATTAAACACTCAAAAACTTGTCCTGAATGCAGGTCCAAATTTGTGCCTAGACAAGCTAAATTAATGAAAAATCTAGGCAGTTTTAGCGAAGAAATATCGGCCTTGTTACCCAAATTGAATGAATTTGTAAATTCAATTGAGATTGAACAACCCGTCACCTCTGTAAAGCGATCCTCGAAAATGGAGTTGCTTGTCCCTAGCAAAAGAAAAGCAACTCGTCCAAATGTACTAGGGAGTCCCAAGCCTAAGAGCAAAACATCAAAAAAGTTGGATAAAAAACTTGACGTAAAGAATATACCTTCTTCGCCTCCACCTTTAAGGCCATCTTCAATGTCCTCGAAGAGTTCTTTTAAAAAAACTGTAAGTTTTACAGAAGACGCACTTAATATAATGGAAATGAATACAGATGATATGCTTAACGACTCCCAAGTATTGGGGGAGCTTGACAAACTTATAAAATATGTAGAAGAAAAGAAAAATGTTACATTTTCAAATACCAATTCAAATGACATTCCTACAGATGAGGTTTTTGATCAAATGAGTCTGAGCCCTGCTATATATCTAGAAAAATCTCTTAGAAGCAAGAATCTTGATATTCAACATGAAGGAAATCTGGAAATAGTGGAACTTGTTATTATACCCGAAACAGAAACTCCTCACGAATTTATTTTGGAATGTATGCTAACTATTGTTAATCAATGTAAGCTTCTTCGCTACAACGAGCCTCAAAATTTGAATTTATCTGATGGGATCAAACTTCCAACAAAAATTGCTAGTTTGAAAAATACAATTATTTACCACAAAAGCAGAAATGATTTGCTCTCCTTCATTGTAGAAGCTCAAGGAGGATTTGTTCTCGATCATTACCCTCATTTTAATCTAGCCAATACCCATAGAATAGTCAAAATTAAAAAGCTTTCTGAAATGAGCCAATTTTTATTGAATTAATTTCTACATTGTAACTTTAAGTCTCCTATGTTTGGTAATTTGGTAATAAATTCTGTTGTAGATCCTTCATCTCGAGTGCTAAATCGCAAAACTCTCCACAATTGTCTTGATTCTATAAAAAGTAAAACAAAAGAAAACAATTTTGATGAATATTACTCCAATTGTAAAGTGAATGCAAGTGTCATAAATACCAGTTTGCGTGTGGAATACAACTGCTCGCTGCTGGATAAATATAAATGGGAATGTGCGACAGAAGAGACTGATGATCTTGAGCGCTTTTTAAGACTGGTAGCCGAATATGCAGGCATGCATTTTTACCACCACGATGACCAGTTTTTAACATCAAGTGAGATCATAATCATAGAGATATTTCAAACAAACAGGAATGTTGTTATACAATTTGCAAATTCAATCAAATTTGATCAAAGAATGGAAACTGTTTTAACAAAGCTACTAATTGAATACCCAAATATTTTTAAAGATGCTGTGACATACTTGGTACATCTAGAGTCTCAAAATGAATTACAGAAATGGTCAGAGCTGATTTTAGAATGGAAGGAAACACCAATTTTGACAAAGTGGATTGGCCCTTCATTGGATTTTACATTTGATTATTTTGGGTATCAAAATGGTAATTGCATACAACTTAGTGACTTTGTTTTCGTAAATCGAGAATTTACAGATTCTTTGAGTCTAAATAAGGGAAATGCTGAATTAAAGTTGTCTGATTATCATTTGTTTGAAATACTTTGGAGCTATTTTAAAAAAACAAGTTCCGATTTTCCCAAATTAAATTCAGTGTGTGGTTCTATACAATTTGAAAGTTTGACTTCTGAGGCAGAAGTCGATCATCTAATTAAATTTACGGTGACAGAAAATTTTAATTATGAAGCATTTGCAACTAGCCTTAGTCCTTTCTTTAATTTGAAATATTTCATAGAAAACTTTTTTGTAGAGAATAATCAAGATTCAACTCGAGTTATTAAAATGGACATTAATTCTGATTTTTCTTTGACCTTTAAAGGTGAAAAAAGTACTACTGTAGCTTTTACTCCGACTCTTACAGTTAATAGACAGAAAATAACTAAATCAAGCAATTTTATTTCAATTTGCGAAAAACATATTAAATAAATTAATTCTTCTGTCTTAACATTGGCAAACATAGTTGCACACCTTTATAACATGCATAGGCAGGTATTGTCCAATAAATAATCCAGAATTTTGAGCTAATGCAACTTCCAATCTGAACAACCCAGCTGATATAAATGATGTCAATCATGTATTGGCTAATAACATTATTCAAGTCTGATTTAGAGTACTTCAGATTCTGCATGTCTGTCGATATATGTACACTTTTATATAGCAAAAACAATGCTAACCAGATGGCAAATATTGATAAAAAATTGTAAAAATTCATTTGGTTAAAAATCGAGAACAAAGTCGTGGACAGTGTATTTCCATAAAGCAAAAACTTAAGAGTGTTCAAATTTTGAATTGTTAATTTTTTAGCAGATTGATTTGCCATCCTTTAGTTTCAAAGTATAATTTTATTCTTTTTCTTTCTGAATCTGAGATACATCCATGCCTTCTTGTGGGACACCATAAAGCTCAATACCATCAATTTCCGTAACATCTCCTCCTCCAATATTGCTTTCTACAAATATCTATATTATTTAAAAGTACATTCAACTTTGGCACTCGTTGAAATTTTACATATTTGAGTTCCACGAAAGCTCGGTAGATTTTATCTTCCAATTTGTAATCAGATTCGTTTAAAGTTAGATCTTGAACACAAGGAAGATCATCTACGTCTTCAAATGTCATTTGTTGATTATTGTAAAATTTTAAACTTTTTGGCGCTTTTTTTATATCTTTAACAGAAATTTCAAGGGAATGAACTTTAACAGTTGCGTTGAATGGCAAAGATATAATAACTTGTTCATCGCAGTCACTTTCGAGCGAGCCTTTGCCTTCCAAAATTCCTAAAACACCCAAATTTTTCACATTTAATCCCTCTATTTGGTTTTTGAGGACAAATGGCTTGAGACTAAGAAATCCTGGCGGACCTTTTGTAGGTTGGCTTTGTACTTGGGATATTTCTGATAACTTTATCAACAATTGATCAATTGCTGGAGGGTTAGCTCCAGAAACCGTTCCCACAACCTTGCCATTGTTGAATGTAATAAATGTTGGTATAGATTTAATTTGATATTGCTCAGCTATCTCTTTAAAATTGTCAATATTAATTTTAATAAATTTAACATTAGGATGCTTCGGTACTAGACTTTCCAGATGAGGTTGTATGGCTTTGCAAGGACCGCACCATGAAGTATAAAAGTCAACAAGAACCGCCCCGCTGGACTTTCCTATAAAGGAATAAAACTCGTCTGAAGATAGAATATCTTGAATCATTTGCCGTTTCTAATAATCTCCTCAATTCAATATAAAATTTCTCGATTTTTTAGAATTGAAAAAGATTTGACAAATCCGCAGCGTCTTTATTCCTATTTAATCATTGCCATTTGCTGGGCAAAACTCAAAAATTTATTTTCTAATATTTAAGATTTAACTTCATTGGATTTTAGTTTTATATTTAACTGCTCTTTTCGAGGAGCTTCGCTCACTTCCATTTCATCTTCTTTCTTCTCTAATATCGATCTTAATAGTAAAAGTTGTCGTGATTCAAAACTTTGTACATTTTTGGTTGTAGAATAAGGTGTCGAATAAATGGCATCTGGAAAATAATTTTCAATTTGACTGAAAAAGGTAAGCATTTGGTCATCGGTGTCCATTTGCTTAGACTCTTCTGTCACTGTTCTTGCCCTTTTCTGAAGCTGGGCCTCTGTTTGTTTAAATTGATGCAATGCAATAAGATCCTCAAAAGGTTTAGACCTTCCTGTGACGACACGTCTAAATTATTATTATATACTTCATTGCAACTGAATGATTCTTGCAAGTGATAGATCTATAACAGGGTCCATTTTCTGTCATTACACCACAGTTTTTGTCCAGGTCCAAAACTCTACTTTTTTTAATTTTCTTACTGCCGCTCGAAGGCCTTTTCCTTTTGACGGGAATTTTAGGATTTGAACCACTTTGTGGAACTTCTTTCTTTGGTGGTTCGTAACTAAAATCTTCGTCTGCTCTAAATTGCTCTGGAACTTCAACTATTAGCGTCTGTTCATTATTGTGCGCTTTACGGCACTTATCGAAATGTTCCACAAATCTAAGTGGTAAAATTACGCGACTACAAATTCCGCATTGAACAAGTTCCTTTTGTAAATATGGTATAAAGAGATCTTCGTCATTAGTTTCTGCCTCATCTAGCTCTATAGCCTCAATTTTAAAAGATTTTAAATAATTTTGGGCCCGAGAGAAATTCATTTTGGGGGTATTTTAAAAAAATAAAAATTTGAAACAAATGTGTAGATTTGTTAATTTGAGTCTTTATTTCTTTTAGTAAGGTGACTGTGTTGTAGCTTTAGTCGTGCTATCTCGGAAAACCCGTCTAGCACATTTTTTAGCGTAAATAAATATATATCGCTTTGCCCCACTAATTTTAAAAGTTCCTTGTTGCAATTCTGGTTATCCAGAAAGTAGTCAACTATTTTCCATAGCTCCTCATTTCGCTTATATTCTTTTTGGTATAATTCATATATTCGATGCTCAACGATTTTAAGGTGCTCCTCCGATTCCGCGGCATCTGCAGACACATCGTACATAAGCTCCACAACATTTTTTGGGAACTCGCTGTCTGCAGGATTTTCCATTTGATAATATTGAAAATTCTCAGTTTTGACTAGATTGTAGTGATGGTATTTGTCACAATATCTTTGCTTTGAATTATAAGGAATAGTACCAGTCAATTTGTTATATCTATTGTTTGGTTTATAGCGTACATCCATAAGCACCCAGTCAATTTCTTCTCCCATCATTTTCTCCAAGTTTTGAAATCATATTTATGCAAAATGAAATAAGTGATTTCTTATTACAATCCATAGGTATGACGGAAAACTCAATTGTTGAATCTATATTAAGTCTTAAAGGAAAAACCAAGTCTGATATCCATGGCCATTTGCAAATGTTGTGTTTTCCATCTGACAAAGTTGATGATGCAGTAAGCCAAATATACAGCATTTTGAACCCCAAGCAACAAATCGAGATTAAACCAATAGAAAAGAAAAAGTACATCGATGTGAGATTGAAATCTCGTCAAGATTACTTAAAGAAAAGAGAGAGTAAGCAATTAGCGTTTTTAAAGTACAAATTGGAAAAGAAAAGTGTAAAGGATGAGGGAGAAAAAATTTTTCATGAAAAAGTTGTCTCACTCATCGAAGACCGAAAGAAACTCGAGCAGGAAATTTCTGAGATTGGTCAGGGATACCAGATGCCAGGCGAATATAATGATGAGGAAATGACACGTGCACTTAAAGGAAAAACCAAGATTCTGGGAATATCGTATGATAAAATAGTTGACTGGGAAGAAATGCAGTTATTAAAAGCCGCGAAAGATATTGATAAAGATGAAGACTACGAATATTTGTTTGATGAAGACGAGCAAATTGCTTTCCTACTAGCATCACAATTAAATGGGGAAGAAGAAGAAAAAATGGATGTACCACAGAAACATAATCAAGACATACAATCTATCCGGAAAAGTCTTCCAATATATTATTTTCGTGATAAAATTATAGAAATTATCAAAAGAAATAAAGTTACCATTCTTGTGGGAGAAACTGGTTCAGGAAAATCTACTCAAACTCCACAATATTTATTGGAATCAAAATTGTTTACTGGAATGATCGCAGTGACCCAACCTCGTAGAGTTGCTTGTCAATCTTTAGCTGACAGAGTTGCGAAAGAAATGAATGTTTTTTTAGGTAAAGAGGTTGGTTACACAATAAGATTTGAAGATAGAACTTCTCACTCCACAAGAATTAAATTTTTAACTGACGGTGTTATTCTCAAGGAAATACAGGACGATCCGAAGTTGTCTCAATTTTCTGTCATTTTGATCGATGAAGCACATGAAAGAACTACAAATACAGACGTGTTACTCGGGCTGCTTAAGGAAGTTTTGACTCTTCGGGACGACTTACATATAGTTATCGCATCAGCGACCCTAGATTCTGAAAAATTTAGCTCTTTCTTCAATAATGCGCCTATAATTAAAATTCCGGGCAAAACTTTTCCTGTGGATATCTATTATACTCAAGCACCGGAGGCCAATTATATTGCGGCTGCAATTTCCACAATTATGCAAATTCACATTTCTCAACCCGTCCCAGGCGACATCTTGGTGTTTCTTACTGGACAGGAGGAAATTGAAAGTTGTAACGAAATGCTACAGGACATAATCAAAAAGACTGGAAACCGAATCAAAGAGCTGCTAGTATACCCAATATATGCTTCCTTGCCAAGTGAACAGCAGTCTAAAATTTTTATCGAAACTCCTTTAAATGCTCGTAAAGTTGTCTTGGCAACTAACATTGCTGAAACCAGTATAACAATTGATGGTATCACCTACGTTATAGATTGTGGGTTGCACAAGGAAATGTCTTTCCATCCCAAATCTGGAATTAGTAATCTAGAAATAGTTCCTGTTAGTAAAGCAGCAGCAAACCAACGTGCTGGTAGAGCTGGCCGTACAAGACCGGGAAAATGCTTTCGTTTATATACTAAATGGGCATTTGACAACGAGCTTAAAGAAAACCCTACCCCTGAAATAATGAGAACAAATTTAAGCTCAGTCGTCTTGCTTTTAAAATGCCTTGGAGTCGACCAAATTGAAACTTTTTCATTTCTTGATATTCCGCCTTTAAACGCCATTCAAAAATCTGTCCAATTGCTCATTGATTTAAATGCACTTGACAAACATCAGGTCTTGACAGCGGAAGGTCAAAAAATGGCAGAACTTCCATTGGATCCACGAATGGCTAAAGTAGTACTCTCTAGCTCTGAGTTGCAATGTGCTGAAGATATCTGCACAATAGTTGCATTATTGACAATACAATCCCCAGTTTTTTACAGACCTCGCTATAAAACTGAAGACGCTGACCTCAATAAGCGTTCGTTCTATCATCCGAATGGAGATCATATGACTCTTCTGAATGTTTGGAATCAGTTCCAAGACTCTAACTATTCTAGAGAATGGTGTTATGAAAAATTCATTCACTTCAAATCCCTACAACATGCCAAGAGCATTCGTGATCAACTCATGAGACTACTGGATAAGCTGGGAGTCGCTCTGGATAATAATATTGGAGGTGATAATATCATAAAAGCATTTCTTCGTGGCTATTTCACCAATGTTTGCAGGCTCACGAACGAAGGTTCCGTTTACAAACACGCTAAAGATGAAATCTTGGCTTTAATACATCCATCTTCGTCTCTTTATTTGAACATAAATTCCGAATTGAAAAGCGGTCAAACGAAAGTATTTAAGAAACCAAAGTGGGTCTTTTACAACGAGCTAGTACTGACCAGCAAAGAATACATGAGAATGGTGAGTGTCATTGACCCCACTTGGCTACTAGAGGCTACTTCTGCATTTTCCCAAGAAGAGCTAGATGCTTTGGAAGGAACCAAAAAAAGTTATAAGAGCACAGGATCATTTTTCGACTAATTTACTCTAATGCTGCAGCTCCCGTAACAATATCACAAAGCTCATTGGTGATAGCCGCTTGTCTACCTCTATTGTAAAGTAAAGTTAAATTACCAATCATATCACCCGCATTCTTAGTTGCATTTTCCATGGAAGTTCTTCTTGAAGCAATTTCGGAGGCATGACTTTCACACATCATAGAGAACAACTACATAAGATGTGATTACCTTGGAGGCGTATAAAAATTCGGCAGCATTTTGAAAACTATCGCTCTCATTCTCATATTTTCCCAAATCAACGTCTTTAATTTTCTCTGGGGTTGGCAGTTCAACTGCTTTAGTTTCATAAGAAACAATTGACTTAAAATTGTTATAGACCACTTTATGCGAAACGTTTTTCAACTTTTCGTCAGCTAATAATGCATCGGCTATCAAGCAAGCTTCCTGGAACACAGGCACATTTTTTCCAAGTTGATTAAATGAGTAAACGATTTTGCTCCTGTGTTCTCTTGACAATTGTGCTTTAGATTTGTCGCCAACAGCCACAATAAAATTTGGTTCTTTTACATTTCGTTTAATAAATTTGGTGATATTAGAATGAACACCACCACAAAGACCTCTGTCTGAGGTAATGCCAATGAAAACTGTGTTTTCACTCTTTGGCAGAACGGCATTTTTTTCCACTTCTACTTGTGCATCCCCAATCACTTTTGCAACTTCCATGGCTCTCTGAGCTCTAGTCAACTTAGTTGTTGCAATCATCTTCATAGATTTAGTAATTTTTTCAATATTCTTTATAGATTTAAGACGCAATTGGATATCTTTCAAGGTAGCGTGTTGAACTCGAGAGCAAAACATGAAAACAAGGAGAAAGTTTGATGGAACATTTTACTCAAAATTTTGATTTATTCAATCCATGTTATGTCATTTGTAAGAGTTACTCCCGCTGACAAACTATGAATTGTTTAAGCTGTATTCGCTACGGTTTAAAATTAACCCATATTCTTTAATAAAACATCAATGTTTGCTTTTTATTACTGACGAGTGACAATTCAATGCAACTAATGACTTGATGATATTCCAGCGCATAAACTTCAATTTTACATTTTACGGAGATGAGTTTCAGTTTTGCAAATAACAATTCTGGCTTTGGTACTCAACCAAAAACTACATTCGGCCAAGCTCAACCCCAAAGTACTTCGGGCTTTTCCTTCGGCCAAACAGGACAGTCTTCAGGGTTTGGACAACAGCCAACTGAGTTTGGTCAACATTCCTCAGGATTCGGCGGTCAACAGCAAAATTCCGGTTTTGGACAGCAGCAGAATACGGGAATAGGTCAAATTAATAATCAAGGAACTGGATTTGGTTTTAATAATCAACAATCGAATACTACTGCTTTTGGTCAACAAAATATTTCTTCCGGATTCGGACAACAAAATGCAAGCTTTGGTAGTCAACCCGGTTTTGGTAATAAATCAGTAGGGTTTGGCTTTGGAAACACACAACAGCAAAGTGGAATTGGTTTTTCTTTTGGTCAACAACCCCAACAAAACGGCTTTCAGAATCAATTTACCCAGCAAAATCAACCACCAACAAATCCGCCCATTGTGTCGGATCTACTTGAAGCTTATGGATCGTTTATGGATCCAACTAAGTCAGTGTTTATCCATCCATTTTATAATTTGGTCCATCCAAATGACAAACAGACATATGGAAAACCACCACAAGTGAATGAGCTGCTTTACCAACAAGCACAACAAGCTGCACCGGATGAGAATTTTGTTGTTGCATTTGCTTTAGGCCCTGGAGATGTTAAGAATAGACTAAATATTCAAAACGAAAAATTTGTAGATCTTGAAAATAGAGTCGCTTCTATTGAAACAGAGGTTGGCACTGTATCTAAAAGCATCTCTGAATATTCTTCTAGAATTGAGAGTATGAAAAGAAAACATTTAAATTTAATTGAAAAGACTACTCAGGTATTTTAGACTTATTCAGATGTACACAAAACTGTCTATATATCAAAGAAGTACGCTAACTCAGGGTGAATTGGAACTTTATGACCGTTTCAAAGAACTTCACGATAAATCACAAAAGATCAATATACAAGGAAGATTGCAAGAGCCAGAGGCTTTTGACATTGATGAAGAAGCAGTTCCAGTCTTTTATGAGACTTTATCTGAAATGAATGACAGAATTCGAAATTTAACGTCGAAAATCCAAAAAGATATTAAAGTAATGTTGGAAATGAATTCTTTACTCACCAACATCAAATAAATTACATAAAAGCTAGTCTTTTGAGATTTTCATAACCAGTAAGTTTTTCAGTATTTGTTAGTCTTTCAAATTGAAAAGGTGTATTTGGTGGCGGATTGAATTTAAATGTGGTTATGACTAGTGGATCATCTGCTGGGAGTGCAGCAATGGATTTCTTTCTAGGAACTGGAGGAGGAACGGGATTTCGCTTTGCCGGTGGAGGGGGTGGGGGTTTTCTTTTGCTCGCAGATGATCTGCGATCTAAAAATTCTCCTGAACCAAGACTTTCTCTTGAAGCACTCAATGAAGTTGGTTTGGACGGAGACTTGGGAGGATTTAAAGAAGAAGGTGCTAAAGCCTCTATGGAAGAGTTTGGAATCTTTTGGGGCAATATAGGAGGCAGTGTAGAAGGCGGTGACACTGGAGATTTTGATGGGAAAGCTGGAACAGAGGGCGGAGGAATGTTGGGAATATTTTGAGGGGGTCGGAGCGGGATTTGTCCAGATATCGGCAAATTAGGTCTTATACTGGGAACAGGTGGCCGTGATATCGGCACATTAGTTTTGGATTGTTCTTG
>JADGIG010000240.1:0-11906 GCA_018985235.1 Sanchytrium tribonematis
TTGTTTAATTGTTCCATTTCTGTTACATTAAATGCAGATGCTACAGTTTCAATGCCATGTTTTTCCAATTCAAATCCATTTTCATCAAATCTACAACTATGCTGCACCAAATTATACTTTGTCGAAATAGTTCTTGATCCAATATTTTGACATCCCATTGTTTTTAAATCAATAGATTCAAATGAAAACACATTTAAAATGGCAATCAACATGCACATGTAAACAACAACGTCTTTCGAACATGATTTGTACCCAGTTGTAACTGCTAATGTCCAATCAGCATCTTGTAGCACATCACAAAATTTATTTGTAATCATTTGTTTCCACGCGTTCTTTAAATCTAAATTCAATAGATTGTCTATCAAATTCTATCCCATAATCTACAGATGAATGGAAATAATAATTTGAATTAAAAACAATGGCATCTCCAGTCTCAATATCTTCAAATACAATGGCATCATAATTATGATCATTTTTTGGAATTAATATTCTTAAATCTTCAACGACAGCTGTGTGATCATCATCACCAGGTCCAATAAAATGTAAATTATGATTTTTAATGGGTTTCCCTAAATTAACCCACACATTAAAGGTTTCTTCTTGTTTCATTTCTTCAGCAAATAATGTCTGTCTACTCTGTCCATTATTCCAATCTGTTCCCATAAATTCACTTCCAATGATATCTTGATGAAATAGGGTAATGGGTGCTCTATTGCCATATCCTAATCTTGAATCTCTTGAAGTAAAATCAACACAACACATTTGCATTCTAAATTTGTCTTCCAATATGTCTTGAATTTTCTCACATTTGCCAATCTTTATTTCTTCGTTATTCCTCACTAAATCTTGAACATCTTTGAAATTGAATATACCTTTTATAATTTGAATTCCATGTTGTTTTAAATCAAATGAATTTTCATTTGCATTACATGTCTGGTTTCTTAATCTGTAAATGAGTTCATCTCTCTCAAGTTCTTTCTTATATTCGTCATTTAATTTGGCAAATATAGTGACAATATCTTCACTCTGGCTACATTGTGTAAAATCTAATGATTCATACGCCATTATATTTATCAGAATAGCCCACATGATGATGTGGATCGTGATTTGGTTTTGATTTGAAATTGTAATTTGTGTTTCAATTAGAGCCAATCAAATCATTGTACAAGAATACACAAGTAAATTGTGACTAGTCATTACATTAGACATTTCAAATCATTGAAAAGTGATTTACTTGACTGACTGATCACGCTGATTGATTTCAAGAATTTAGCACATTCTGTGATTGGTTCCTTTTATGAATCTGTCTGAGATTGTATTCAAAAAGAGAATGGATCCCCTGTTGGAATAATGATTTTGATTTTATTTGCATTCATGGTATATGGAGGAGAAGGTCCAGTAGAAGGTATTTCACTAGAAGGTGATCGAGGGCGAGATCCAAATCCAAATGCACGAGAAGGTGAATCTGGTACGTATACTTTAACAAATCCGGGAGAACCTGTAGAATTCGGTGATCCTTTAAAGTATAATCTAAAGCAGCAAGAATCAGTAGATACAGCCAAGAAAGAACTCATGGATAAAATTAAAGACAAGTTTCCAAGTCGAAAAACCATTGAGAAATATGTATCGAGTGCACTTGCTATTGCAGCAGTAATTGCCATTATTGCATTTCTCATTGGTGCCATGATTGATATGAAAGATCATCCAGGAACCACTTATGTGACACCACCATTTTTTTGTTATGAAGTGATTTATTTATCAATTGTCTCGCCCCTCTCGTGCTCTCTCTGCCTGTGCCTCGGTTTCTGCTATGCATTTTCTAGTAAATACCCTCATTTTACCTAGTTGCTTGCGAATTGCATCTCGCATTTTATTGGTTGCATCCAACCATTTTACAGCACGACCAAAAGTCATCCGTCCATCACACATATATAAATCCTGTAGTGCATATTCTTCTAATACTAATGTATACTTGTTGGTGTACAAAACAAATGGATGATTTTGAGTTGGTTGTAAACTGCACAGATAATCCGCCAAGTTATTTGGCAAGCAGTTACTATGCCCTTTGACCCATTTTAATTCAATATTCTTGATATTGGGGTTGGTCTGCTGGATAATATCAATGGAACTGATTTTTCGAAAGGAAATATTTTCCTGATAATTTTTGATGGTTTCAATTGCTCCCCGTGAATCGCTGCAAATCATCACATCTAATTCCCAATTAATGCGAGTATCGTTACATGCCAGACATATTGCAAGTATTTCAGCACGAGTACTAGAATCAATGATTAAATCACTGACTTCAAATGACTCAAAATACACACCATTATCAGAGATGATGACGTAGCTTGCCCATCCAAATTTACCCACTTTGGATCCATCTGTGTATACCATTACTTTATCAGGTACAATATAATCACTCAATAAACCATGATTTCCTCGTATAATCCTATTTAATTGGATCAAATCGTCTCGTGAATTTGACATGCCATAATTGGCAGACACGTATTCTTCCGTCATATTAGCAAAGAAACAGTGTAATACACCTGATTTATGCTCATGAGTGCCATTACAGTTATCACATTCCACAGAAACACGTGGGATTTGCTTTTTAATAAATGGAATTAATCCTCTGTATTTCTCTTCTACTTGATAATACTGCTTAATGGGTTGCATTGAATACTTCATAGTGGGTACATATGCTGTATTTCCATTTGATTCCTTGCCAACTCTGTGATTATTCCATTTTATGTGCAATCCACACCAACGAGTGTAGTAATCTGTAAAAGCAAACATGTCATAGATGTCTTCTAATTTCGTATCACCAGCAGTACCGGAGAAATCTCTCACTGTGGTCAATATGAACGAATTTATGCGTCTAGCCAACTTGGCATCTGGTTCAAATATTTGAAGTGAATAATCAAGTATTGGGACTAAATACGTTTGTATTGTCTTCATTATCAACTCCATCTTGATGCCACTATATTTAAAGATTCCGGCACGCACCAGATTTGTCTTTTTAGCATACGCCTTTTCTAGATTCCATTTAATTTGAGTCTTTTTACACAATCCCTTACGATTTAATGCTATTCCAAGGTACTTCTTGTACATATCACTGTCAATAACCTCTGTTTTATCATTATTTAGTTCCAAACCAATGCTTTTTAATCTTCTTTTCAAATCAGATTCAACTTGATGGCGATAACCTGAACGAGTGAGCAGTATTATGTCATCCGCAAATACAACAATATGGCTATTGCTAGTATCCCAATTATCTAGTGCATTATCCAGCACTTTTGCAAAAATACCCGGACTTGCTTTTCCCCCTTGTATCACGCCAGATGACGTTGCAAACCCACTGGAGTAGTACTTTCCCAGTTTGATTTTAAGTACTTGATCCTTTACTAGATTCCAAAGTGCCCTTTTCCAAACAGTATCCAAATTTAAGTCCAGGATCATGCTCAGAATGGCAGATCTTTTCAAGGTATCAAAAGCCTGCCTTGCATCATATTTTACAATCAACCAACCAGGATGCGCTTTAATCAATTCGTTGAGGTCATAAGCAGCATCAAGGCAACTTGAATTCTTCTTGAAGGCATATTGCTTGTCAGATGTCTCCAATTCGACTCCCAGCATCTGGAGCAATAAACCTTCAAATAATTTACGTAAATGACTAGCCAAAGCGATTGGGCGATGGCAATCAATCCTCTCCTTTCTCCCTCTCTTAAAAATTGGCACTATTGATATATTTATGAAGATATCTGGAAATATCCCACATTTGATAATCAAGTTAAATAAGTCCAAGATGGCTCTGACTCCACTTGCTGGTAGATATTTAATCATCTCATTGGTCACTAGGTCTTCACCAGCACTTTTTCCCATCGGCAATTGACTGATTTGGATCATCATGTCACTAAATAGGAATTGGGCTTCTGGATCATCATGGCTGTGAATGAACCATCGACATGGCTCTAATTTGTCATCAGCATTCCATTTTGCCTGCCATACCTCTTGATAATCCTCCAATTTGTCCACTTTTAACTCGGATTTGTTTTGGAACTTGTGAGAACTGCGATTGGATGTTTCTTTAATAAACTCAATTCTATTCTGTTTACAGCGTCTATTACGCCAGTTGTCAAGTCTATTCTTCTTCAATTTCTTGATTTTACGTCTAATAGTGTGAGTAAATCCAGATTTGAGTAATTCTTCCCCAATTTCCTCTTCTTCTGCTGTAAAATCTACTGCCTGTCTAACATTGCTATATTTACATATTTTACCAGCCGATTGGACTATCCCATCCACTAATTTCAATGATGCTTTATTTAAATCGTCTTTGATGCGTTTTTCATCATGATCTGGATGAATTTGGTTAATGATGTTATAGTAGTTCCTAAAATCAAAGTGATTCTCAAAGTGCTCTTCATATTCCTGCTTTCTGTCGTGGAGTAAATAAGATTTGATTTTTGATTCTTTTTCACGGGGTTGTATTGCAACATCCAATTTCAATGTCAAAATAATCATTGAATGCTCACTCAATTCAGTACGCACAGCGGTGATATCTCTCACAAAGTGAAGGACATTTCCGTTTCCAGTGGCATGATCAATGTTTGATTCCCGAATCCCATTTTTAGTGTATTTGATAAATGTAGAGTCTGGTGGCTTATCAATCAGTACCTGTCCAAGACTGAACAGTCTATCCATCATTGCATATTCAATAGACAATTTGGCACGGGCCAGATTCAAGTTCCAATCCCCTATGATGATGGTCTTTTTATCCACCCATTTGGCAAGTTTTTGATTAAAAAACTCCATTTTATCAACATCTCGAGAAGCAGGCAGATAGATAGCGAGAATATTTAGATTATCATTCAATTTTAGCTTGATATGATATGGGGAAATGGAGATGACCATATCCGACAAATCAAGATTTCCATACTTGGGATTAACAGTCATACACATCCCGTAATTATTTTTAATTGTATCTGATGCTACTCTACACCACCTAGGGGCTTTTCGCAATCCATTCATCTTTGTCTCAGAACAGATAACAATATCCACATTTTCACGTCTATGAAGCTTGTAAACACCATAGTGACTGCCTTGAAAGCCATTTACATTGAAATATGCCACCTTGAGAGACGATTTATCCAAATTTTCAATTTTATGGCGACTTCCTCCTTTCAATTCACCAGCAGCAAACAGCACATCTAGATGCCTAATATGGGTATTGACATCCACTCTTCTACCATTTAATAAAATTTTACACTTTTTGAACCAAAACGGAAATATTTCTGAAATATTGAAATTTTCATCTACCCATTTTATGTGTCTTTTGCCATTCCAAAGACGCAATTCAATGCATTTTTGCTTACTGATATGTTTGAAAGAAGTATTATAGGCTTTAATTGACGACGATTTAGTGATTTTGCAATTTTGCTTGAAATCTTGAAAATCAGTCAAATTCCCTGTTGTTTCAAAAAATCCACCAAAAATGCCCATGAGTGGGAGAAATGACAAGAATATTACCGCAAAATAAAGCAGTTCAAATTGGTTGAAGGTGTCAATATCTTCATAGACTCGTTCAAAGTGAAAACATATATCCACACGGCAAATTTTTTCCAATTCCAAATGTGTCAAATAAATCTTTCTTTTTAGCTGATACTTAGTGATTGTATTGACTTAGCAATGCTTTATGGCATCAAAATGAACAAACATGACTGAATTTGTTATATTTTCCTGTTTTGACATTCTAAGATTATAATAAAGTTCTTCAGCTGAATCTTTTAATCGTTGTATCTCACATTTAACTATATCTGGATGTTGTTTAATTACAGACATCCAATAAAACTCATCAATTCCTACAAATTGCATGTTGGAATAGCGATTTTTTAATTTTGAAAAAATTTTGATGATTTTTGGCAAGTATTTTTTCTTGCAAATTATCTCTATGAAATCTCCGTTATAAATGGATCGCATTTCATCAAAATAATGGGCGCTACCTTTGAATCTGCCCCAAAGGTACCTACGCAATGACTTTGCACATATATCTGGTGGCACATTTGCCAAAATAAATCTTTTATGTTTTCTCATGTCATAATACGCGTAAGTATTATTGGGTTTGCAATGAATAGTAAAATGACTATTCGTTTCTCTGTTCAAATGTGAAAATGAACTGTTTATTATGCGCGAAAATTGACGCAATCGAGGCGGATCTTCCAAATCGAAATCCCCTCGTGTCATAGACAGATCATATTGTCAAATTAATTGAATGACAGTGATAAAATGAATAAAAAGACTGAATTGATATTGGGATTGATTTGGTAGCAATCAAGCAGTTTTGGCAATTACATGATACTGCCAAAGCATCTGTTACATTCTTCAACTTCATTTCTTTCCTTAAACAATCAGCAACAAAATCACCATTCAACAAAGCCTGCAATTCCGAATTTATACTGCTTCAATGGAATTGCCGTCCAATAATTCCATATTATATTCAGTATTGCTTTTCAATTTGAATACCGTATTTTGCAAAAATTGTTCTAAGACTGGAGAAATCTCTTCAACATGAATAATTTTCTTTTCTAAACCAAATATGTCGCTCAAAGCAATCAATCAAAATTATCAACAATTTAAAAATTAAATGTTTTGATTTCATGGGTATACTAGATCAACATTCGCATTTGAGGAAAAATATATTCCTTCAACTAACATTTTCATGGTGTTTTTAATATTGGAATGTAACTGGTCTTCAATTGGATTAATTTGTGCTAGAGACATACAAGTAACGGTCCTGTCTTTGATTTGGAATTTGAATTAACTTGAATCTTGAATTTGAATCCGAATTTTTAAAGAATTTGAATAATTTGTGAATTTGACTTTACTGAAGAATTTCGAAGTCTAACAAGAGATGATTCTGTTTAACAAATGCACACAATTCCAAATTTTAACGTCTGTATTCATATATGGGTGTGAGTCTTGATACGTCAAATCTTCGAAGGATCTGTGTGTTGCACACACTGTAGGCACAATTTCAAAATAACTGCTAGCCTATTCAGTTAGTTTGGCATCTAGCCTATTTATGTCACTTCTGCCGAGTCAGCTACTATGGGCCACCGGGTTTGACTTCTGAAAACATTATGAGGTATATTCGTGGTCATTACAAAAGCTGTGACCATTTATTTGCCGAAATGCAGCAGATATACGACAATTTGAAATTATTTGTAAAAAAGTACATTTGCCCCGAATCAGCACGATATTTAGTCAAATGAAGACTAAATTAACAAAATTTGATGTGTTTGGCAATTCAGAATCTGGATGGATTTAATTAAGTCGATGATATTTTACAATATGAAATTGAAAGACTCAAAGAGGCACCCGTCGATCTGTTTTATAAATTGCAATTATCAAAAAGTGGACATAATATGAATTCTGTCAGCTATGTGTATTGTGGTAGTACCAAATATCTTCTACAAAAGAAGTATTTATTAGAAATATATAGGGCTTGAGAGATTGTGCTCATCCGATTTGTGGAATTATCATCTACCCTGCGATGATAAAACAACATTTACAACATTTGAGTTACTCATGTTTCTGCAATGTTTTTTGTGGATGTCAAATTAAATGCTTATTGTATCTCCTAAACCAGTTTCTAGCACCATAACATAGTTTGTCAAGCACCCTCGCTGCAAAACAATATTGGAAACTACATCAACAAGCACCTGCTTCTCTATCTTGAGGAATGGTTTAAATTTGTCCCAATCACAGGATTTAAAATGGAAAGTTTTGTTCAATTGATGTCACTTCGTAGCTCTGCTAATTTGAATCAATTTGAGATTCTAAATAGTAAAATATCAGATGTGAGCATCTCTGCCAGTCATGGTTATGATTTGCGAGATAGATCGACAAAAAATAGACAAGCAACATTAAAAATTAATTTGCAACCACCCACAATGAAGGTACAGACACCTCCAATCCGATCAGGATTGAAGAGAATTTCTTTTAATAATATAGATGGACTACAGAAGAAGGCATTTGCAATTATGCCAATAATGGAATCAAACTCTAAAGACATTTTGATTCCAGATGAAATAGAGTAGAAGTGTAAACATGAAGCAATTTGGTACTTAAATATTGATGTTCACGATATATTTGTTCATTTCGTCAAATGTAGCCCACAATATGATTTATGTCATAAAATCATGTACATGCGTGCTTTAAAATTAAATTTAATCTATGACGCACACAGCCTATCCAATTCTATTTTTGTACGGTTTACAATTGCCATCATTTCTTTTGCATTATCTTTAAGCAATGTAATTTGCTTCAATTCCAGATTGGATTAAAGATTTAGTAAAAACCTTTAATACAATGAATAATATTGTCTGTTGTGTGCTCCACTGTAAAGTTCCAATTTGCAAGATTAATGGTGTGATACAAATTATTATACATCAAATGAAAATTGACTCCAATCATTCTTGTTTGATCATTTGTTTTCCACAGATCAGTAGAACAGCAAATATGGGTACTATTTTGTATCGTTATTTTAATGATGTTCACTATATCATCTCTGATGTAACATTGGTAATGACGCGTTGTAGCGGCATCTGGCGCAATGTTGGGATGAAGAATTGTCAGAATATGGATTTGTGGAATCCGAAACAGGTCTAAAATCAATTGCTTGGGAGAAAGCTCACTTTTTGTTGTAGTTGAAATTTGCTCTTCCAATTAAAAAGGCATGGCCTTCAAACACAATGCGCGACAAAACACATTTGTGAAATGGGTCCGCGCCTTTAAAATGTCTAGTCATATTGGTGCATGTGGTTGTATTTGCTTGAGTCATATTACAGCAATAAACAACATTACACAACAAACACTTCCATTTCAAGTTGTTATCACTCTGTATATTGAAACGAATTGTATTTCAACAAATTTGTCAGTATAAAATCTCTTTGAGAATATGCTTAAACTTGCAATTGTAAACAATGGATGAGGACCAATTACGAGTTGCAGCTGTTTTGGAGTGCTTGAATAACGCAATTGTACCATTTGTTGTGATTTCAAGGGGTCATCGCTAATCTGGTAAGCATTGATGTTATTTATTGCAAATTCAGATTCAAATTCGGGAATTGCCATCTATTTAAAAGCCGATGTCACTAAATTTGAATCAGTCTAAACTTGAAAATGTGCGAATTTAGACCGTCCAATTCATATACCCAATTTTGTTAAAGTCGGGACCGTTACTTTGATGTTGGGATTGATTTGGTTGCAACTCATTTGGATCATTTGAGATTACGTGATGATAAAGAGATCTCAATGGACCATCCTCGTGTATTTGACTTGGAAGAGAAAGAAGAATAAATAAATAAGTGTAATAAAATCTCATTAAAGTTACATATAAGCTAAGATAATAAATTTGGCAGCTGTCTACTACATTGTAACCATTGGATTGTTTATGACAGACCGTTTCATATTTCAAGATGAAAACAAAGAACATGGCACTAGATTTGTTAAAATCTCAGCTTCTAGGTGCAGAAGCGGGGAGAAGATTTATAATGCTTTTCCGTCATTTAACATTAGTTTCCGTTACAATGAGAAAGAAAACAAGACACAGACCATCTGATCTCGCAAATTTCAATGCGATTACAAACTTCTATGCATGGATTAACTTTAGATTTTACAAATCAGACATCTGTGAATAGCAGGGTTTCTGGAAATTCCAAGCAAAATAAAATTATCTAATGGATCAGTAGAATCCGGATTAGTTTGTTTATGTGTATTTTTAAAAAGAATATCTTACCCGAACAGATTAAGTGACTTGGTAGTAATTTTGGAATAGAGCAGTCTAAAGTAAGCCAGATCAACTACTTATGTATAATGGCCATAAGCGTCACCACGCATTAAAATATCAATCTTGCATTTTGTGGAATGGACTTATAATTCATTTTTGTGACGTATTTGAGGGTAAAAAGCATGATATATCAATATTACGTGCAATTTATTTCCAACTAATAAATTATTTATACATGGTAACCCAGCTTATCAAGTTAGAATCCAAATAATAACTCCATTCAAAGCAACAAACAACATCCGTGAAATGCGACTGTGTAGTACTTAAATGTCTTCTTTCCGAATCTGCGTGGAACTGGGCTTTGGAAAAGTTGTTAGAGTTGATCATTATAAGAACCAAAAAGTCATGCTGCAACCGAATTCTGAAATGTATAGTGTGACAGTGTTGTTATCTAATTTCAGGTCATGTTACTACAGCAATCAAAAAGCCATGGCATTTGGTGTCCCACTTCCAACATTAAGAGAATATTTCAATAAATAGATCACGAAATTTATTTAGATACGGATTTTCTAAACATCTCTTACATTAATTCCATTTCCTTAGCCTTGTTTTCCTCTCTAAGTAGTTCTACTTCAATTTTTTTTCCTCCATATCCACTCTTTGCTCTTCTGGTGCAAGCCGGATTACATTCAACTTGAATCTCTTGCGATCCAAACGTCAATTAATGGAACAAGTCAAAAATATACAAACTCAAAAGCTGTTGAATAAACACTTCATCCACCACACCTGTAAATTCAATAAATGACATTAACACAATAGTTAATGTTGTAAACAATGCCATGGAACCATTTAATGATTCAAAATACAGGACATTTGGAAAAATACCAAGTCCACCCAAGGACCCTATTCCACATCGATGGGTGCTCAATTAATGGCATCATGGGGACAAAAGGAGAATGATTGTGAACTGCATTGAGAGATTGGGTAGGATTGCATTTGAAGCGGAGTTCAATGATTATCTTAAGAAATGTGGTCCAAATCTAAAATCAGAATAGAAGGAAATTTATCGATTTTAAACATGTTTAGCAGTAACAATCAATAAATAGTTAATATAGAGTCATTTTAAATTACTTTAATATACGTCTTTTTGATGATAAGGAAGTGTTCAATTTGAAGGAGCTTTCGTCAAGTGTTTCAAGAAGGTTGTTACTAATAAAAAGATTTATTTAATCATTTTTTCCGGTACTTTTATAATGAATAAAGATCATTTAAATACATTAAATTAATTAAATCAACATACCCAATTGCACGAAGAATGATTATGTTAAATGATTAGCTTTTGTTTCCGTTTCTTACAAATGCAATTATTGAAACAAAGAACTATATGGGATGGGAAAACTGATTTCAGATACTATGTTCATCATTTTTGAGGTACCTGGATACAAAAAACAAGCGTGATACCAGTATTTGATGTCCATTTTGTTGGGATTTGTAAACACAACTAAGATAAATTTTTATTACAAAAATTTGAACAAACGTTTCCAAAAATGTAACACAAATTGTGTTAAAACAAGGTAAATAAACAGTATGGCAAATTAGCCATCAATGATTTATAAGACAATGACCCACCATTAAAAATTTTTGCAATAGATGTTTAGGGCCGTTGATGGTGTTAAATTTTGTCGATATTTGACATTGGGAGTCGTTAGCACGACTGTTCAAAAAATCTACTTTCAAATTGTGCCCACATCAACAAAAAATACAAATTATCAATTCTCCCATCAATTTAATGTAAAATTAAAGCTTGTAGCCATTTCCAATTCTACTTGATAAGATGTTATCAAATCCTCTTTTAGCTTGTATCTGTTATCACCCATAAGCATAAATGATTTATCATATCTCGTAAATATAGCTATAAAAATTGCTTAAAATTTGAAAATGCAAACATACTGGCGTTAATAAAGGTTTTGCGGAACTAAACATCTATAACAACTTGACCTGTCATAGAATGAAATCCTTTTCTTATATAAAAGGGAATGAAATTTTTTTCGTGAGGCATTTTGCGGTTTACTTAATGCCATTCAAAGAGATTAATTTAGCTATTACACTTGGGGAAATT
>JADGIG010000241.1:0-11887 GCA_018985235.1 Sanchytrium tribonematis
CGTATGGTCTCCACCAGCAAGTGCCTCATTTGTAAAAACAATTGCAAGATCTGCTCCGTATGTTAGAGATTTGGCAATTGAATATCCAAATCCAGAATTTGTCACCATGCTGACGTATTTACAACCAGTATTTGCCAAATTAAGCAAGTTGAGTCTAAATGCATTTGATCCATTTGCAGTTGCGCCACTTTACGATATCGTCACTTTAAATGGCAATAATCTGCAACATTTGCATTTGCACATGATTAGTCAAAAGCCCATCACTGTCAATACAGAATGGATCGATAAATTAGTTCGACATTCCCCAAATTTAAGAATGCTTCATTTAGAGGGATTTACATGCGACATCAAAAATCTAAGATATCTCCTCAGATATTACCCAGATATCCACTCATTTTCATTAACTGGACCCGGTATAGCTGAATTCAACACTGAAGATGAATTGATTCTCATTGGCACACTCATCAATATGACACATTTAAAAGAATTCTCATTGGCACTCAAAAGTATCCAAGGAAGAGCCCTGGTAAAAGCAGAAGCAGAGACTATTGAGCAGTATGTAAGTAGTTCATCTGCTCAAGAACAATATAGACAGAAATTAGAAAAAGAATTGAATCGTATGATATTTTGGGCAAATATCAAAATTTGGCAGAATTTGCGACATTTTTGAATTTGAATAAATTCGATTTATTTGCATGTACCTGATAAACTGTAATTTTTATCACAATCATTTTTGATGTCTCGACAAAGTCCCACTTTCAATCCTTTGTATAATGTGCAATACGGAAATGAAGGATTAGAGCAGTTTGTAGAATCCTTTTCACCTGCAATCTTACCACATTCGACTTTTTGACAAACTCCGCCTCTAGATATCTTGGAGCCAAACGTTTCTCTAGATTGGAGACGAATTTCATCGCTTACGCAATTATGCGCTAATCCTCGAGAATCAGCACACTCTGTTTCTCCATTAGCTGCATAATCAATCCATGATTGTTGGTCGCCACTTTTAATAGCTTTATAATCAGCAGGAAATTCATTGGCAACGCACTTTGCATACTTCAAACCCATTTTGATTTTGCAATAATAATGTTTTGGACAATAGTAATCCAAATCACATTTGTATTGTTTGCAAGAGCCACGTGCACTATATCTTCGATCACAATCTGGTTTGCAATCAAACGGAGTTGCCTCCTCCAAACCATGTCAACCAAAGAAATGCCATTTGAAATAATTTCCATGTGTATTCCCATAAATGATGGCTATTTAGTCAATAATTCATTAACATCAAGATATTTAAAATCCAGATACGATTTGTTATTTTACCCATTGCAATTTGAAATCTCTCAAAATCCAATATTTCCGTATTTATCATATTGTACACGACTCGTTATAGATCGAGTAGACGATTTTGATTATTCTCAATTTCACAATGTAAAATGCATTGAAATCCCAGATATTTTAAATGATGTAGAATTGATGAAATTATGGAATATCATAATCAAAGATATGAGCCACGTAGATTCATTAAATTTAACAAACTTGTATATAAAAGAGTCTGAATTAATGAAACCAATGGCGACTTTGAAGAAATTAAACAAGTTATTTTTAAATCAGTCAATTGAAAATTGGGATATTTTCAATGATATTACCAGTTTAAACACTTTAAATATTGAATTGGATCAATCTAAAATGAATGTAATGCAAATCAAAGAACCACTCAAGCATATCACCACACTAGAATTAATAAATGCAAATCAGCAACATTTGGATCTTTTAGCTCAATCATGTCCAAATTGCACTCATTTATCCAATAATTTATTCATCAATATAAATCCAGATGAAGTCATTCTTAAATGCATTCAAAAAAGTGATTTATCTCCATTTTCAATCTAAAATTGAATCATATCCCCCAAATCTTGAAATATTAGATTTATACATTGAGCATCCATCTAAATTAAATCAAGCTATTCCAGATACTCTATCTAATATTCCAAAATCAATAAGCCGTGTGATATTTACTTTGTAGATGAGTCAGAATATTTGATTAAAATGCAATTGAGATCATTAGAACATGCATTTTTGGATAAATTGAAAGAGGCTGCTCAATTAAATGTACGATATTCATTTACTATTGCATCTTTATTCTGTGCTTCTCATGATGGCTCTTATTATTACAGTAATGTGCCTAAACAAGTGTGGAATGAATAAATCAAGTAGTTTGCAAAAAACTCATTGACCAATCAACATAGGACTTTACATCTACCAATCAAATCTCATGAAACAAAATATTCATATAAGCCAATAAAAGACATGGGAATGCTACTTTTCTACTTTTTAACCAATGAATGCATCTCATTGCCCTTTATAAACAACATCCCCCATATCAATTGCATGTCAGGTAGAGGTAAAGGAGGAAAAGGACTCGGAAAGGGAGGTGCAAAAAGACACAGAAAGATATTAAGAGATAACATCCAAGGTATAACCAAACCAGCTATTAGAAGATTGGCCAGAAGAGGAGGTGTGAAGAGAATCAGTGGGTTAATTTATGAAGAAGTCAGAGGTGTATTAAAATCATTTCTTGAAAATGTCATTCGTGATGCTGTGACTTATGCTGAATACGCAAAGAGAAAGACTGTTACTTCATTAGATGTTGTTTATGCATTAAAGAGACAAGGAAGAACATTGTATGGATTCGGTGCGTAATAAAATTGATTTTCTTAGATTTTGCAACACTTCTAAACATTTTAATTTTTCAAACCCAAAATTGATGCTGTTTAATCATTTATAGCAATTGTGGATTATTTGTATATCATAATAAGGTATTGGGATTTGTTGCGATTTGGGTAGATTAAAATAAATGACAGTACATTTTAGAAGATTTGATTGGATTGTAGACCCAATTTGTCTGAAAATAGAAAATTCAAGATTCATAATTGGAAACATTCCCCAAATGAAAAACAGATGCTATTTACATTATTATTGGCAATGAGGGATGTCAAACCAGGACCTGGGCCTAAGACAGGCGAATTGAGTGATGTTCCAGTGTCTGATCCTCTTCTTGATACACAATCAGGGACTCGATCATCATTAACACCAGGAGCTACTGAACTAAATCCGGATGAATTAGCCACACAAGAAACCAGACAGCAAGAGCGAGACACGCCACCATCATCCTCTAATGCTGAGAGACAACTTGAAGAACTTGGCAGTCGAACGAACCCAAGAGACACGAGAATTGAAAATGAAAAGAGACCACTCACAAGAAAAGATAAAATCATAAATGCACTACTCATTACTACTATTATTGCTGGTATATCCACTATCATTGCTGCACTTGCTGCCTGGCTCACTCAAAAAGCAATATACAGTGTTTCTCCAAATGACAAAGATATGCCACAAGAAGCCATTCCGAATCCAAAAGGAGGTAATTTCCCAATAGATGGATTTCAAGGAATTCAGTGGCCAGTTTTACAAGATCACAATCAATGGAACATGCAAACTAGTCAATAAATGCGATACTTTTAAATGACTTCTCAAGATGCAATTTTTGAGAAAATCACATTCATTTCAAATTGGCATATGTGATTGGATCACAAATTCTGTTTGACTGAGAATAGAAATTTGATGATTCATAACTGGAGACATTCCCCAATTAGAAATCAGATGTTTTTTGTGCTGCTACTTGCAATATTTGGAGGGCCTGAGGGATTTAAATTAACAGAGGGTGGAGAAGTGCAAAACCGAGAGGGATTAGGGCCAGCTTGGACTCCAGAAACACCAGAAACGGGTAACCCAACATTAGGAGGCTCTAAAGACACTTCTGGTGATACTCTAGAACCGCCGACATTTGAAGGAAGTGATCCTGTATCAAATGGTTTAGCACCTGAAATTCAAGAAGTAACTAACGGATTAGAAGATTTGGGTAATAATTTTAAACCCAAGGATCCAAAAGATCCAAAAGATCCAAAAGATCCAAATAAGAGTGATCCAAAAAAGAACCCGATTATAGAGTATCGAAAGAAGCAGCTTGCATTGGTTGCCATTGCTTTACTAGTTTCAAGTCTAGCTGGTCTTCTTGCAGGATTGTTTGTGACGTTATTCGATAAGAAATCAGTGCCAAGTCTATTCCCAAATGATGACAATATGCCACAAGAAGCCATCCCGCATGCAATAGGAGGCAATTATCCAATAGATAGTTTTCAAGGGATCCAATGGCCCGTATTACAAAATCAATGGACCATGCAAACCAGTCAATAAATTTATGAGTTATTTATTATTCTTCATATTATTACACACATCTACAATCGGATAACCCTTGTAATACATCAAATCAGCCCATTTTTGCAATTCGTGCTTGTATTTTGGAACATGCTGCAATTCCCACAGCACATATTGCAAAAATGTACCACAAATCACATGGTTTAATTCAGGTTTAAAACAGTATAATATTTCATTAATTGTCTCATAAATTACATCATTGGGTGTCGCATCAATAAAATAATGTAATAAAACACCTTTTCTAAACATTGCCGCATCTCCTTTTTCTAAATTCAATGCACGCAAACAATCATCAAACAAGTCAATTTGGTCATGATTTGTCACTTGAATGGATAAATCATGATACTCTTCAATCATTTGTTTGAATTGTGGATATTTTAAAGTGAATTGATGGTCAAATTCACATAAATCACATAAACAAATAAATTGGTAATGTGCTGTGTCATTTTGTCGATTTATTAATGGTTTATGGGTTAAAATGTACTTGAGGGTCAATGATTCTCCCATTTTAATGTCTCTTAATGCTCTAATGACCATAATATCTCCAATAAAATAATTAAAGCAATTTGGTAAACACGAGTGATTTAACAGGGAAGCAGTTGAGAAGATGGCATGGTATTCAGGGTGATAAGGACCTAATGTAAATGCATTACAATCTACCAAATCACTAATAATAGATTTGGTTAATGTTTCTGTGGGTTCATTGCAAATATATAATTGTTGAATTTGTGATTTTTTAAATGGGTCATTGGCCATTTCATACACTTTAGACTTTAATTGTGATACTCCTGATTGATTATCACTGTCTTGCGCATATGCAATGGCTTTATTGACTAGAATTAAATCACCACATTTATAATCTTGAGCAGCACATAATCCCCTTCCTTGATCCATCGTCTCTACAATCTCAACATTGCGGACATAATCACTCACATTGACAGTAAACTGATCCTGTGCTTCTTTAAACATGCTCTCAAATTGATATTCACCAAAATCACGCTCTCTTTTACGTTGCATCAATATTTCCTTGAATTCATTCATATTCTGATTATATTTACATTCTAATATACTCAATAATTCATCGCATTCATCATAATCCTGCATTTTATAATAAATCATGAATTTCATCCAAATGCCTTGTAAATCATCAGATTTCACTAACTTTAATGCATTGATATATTCATGCTTGTCAAGTAATGTTTTCAATCCCGTATGATTAGTAAAATTCATTCCATTTACATTTGAATTGACTCCAAACATGGTTTCAATTTCAACAAATATTTTTTCAAACAAATGCCCATTGATTTCCCAACTCCTCCAGCCATCATTTTCAACGCTAAAAAGAACAAACAATACCATAGATTATCTTCACTAGGTCAAGGTGGATTTGCGAAATGTTATAAAGTATTATCAGATAATCATGAATTTGCAATAAAATGCATTCACAAGAAATCACTCAAAAACCCAAAACACGTCTCCAAATTGAAATCAGAAATCAAAATCCACTCCCAATTAAACCACACCAACATTGTCAAGTGTTATTCTTACTTTGAAGACCGCGAATTCGTATATTTAGTATTAGAATTATGTCATTTAAAAACCCTAGGATCCATGCTACGCACTCGCCACACTCTATCTGAACCAGAATGTAGATATTTTATGCTTCAAATATTACATGCCATCCAATATTTACATAAAAATCAAATTATCCACAGAGATTTGAAATTAGGCAATATTTTATTAACTTCCCAAATGACAGTCAAATTAGCTGATTTTGGATTAGCTGCACTCGTCACCAATGAACAACGCAAGAAAACTTTATGTGGTACTCCAAATTACCTCGCCCCTGAAATATTACTCGGTACAGCCAATGGCCATTCCTATGAAGTGGATATTTGGTCATATGGCTGTGTTTTATACACTTTATTATTCAGCAAACCCCCATTCCAATCCAAAGATGTCAATGATATTTATCATAAAATCAAAAATACATTATTTGAAATCCCTCCCAATTCTATCCACCATTCCACAGACTATCTCATCCATCAATGTCTCCAAAATCACCCTGAAAAACGCCCATCTGCTTCCCAATTACTCTTATTTGATTATTTCAAATGTTTTACCCCCAAATCCCTCCCCGTTTCATCACTCGCATCCATTCCCCAATTTGATAATGAGCCACAAAGTGTATTACAGAGTAATCCACAGAGTAATTTACAGAGTGATCCACATAGTCTAACTAAAAAACAATCCACCCAATCTATAAAACGAGTTGATTCTCATTTAACCCCAATTAAATCCAAATCTATCCGTCATTCATCCCCAATGTCCATCCCATCCACCCCATCTAAAATACCAACTCCAATTAAACGTAAAAATACCATCCAACTCTATTTATCCAATTTACGACATTGCTTCAAATGTGCTGAATATCACTATATAGCCCACCATGCCCCCATCCCATGGCCTCAACAATCACCCCAATCCACATTCAATACACTCCATCCCCCAAAATGGCCCCCACATCCCCCACATCTCCCATCCATCTTCATAATAAAATGGATTGATTATTCTAATAAAATTGGATTATCCTATGAACTCACCAATGGCATCGTGGGTATTTTATTCAATGATTTAAATTCCATTTTAATTAATTCTAATAATACCCAATTGTGTCAATTAGAATTAACCAGCCATCAAGGCCAATCTCAAATGCATATTATGGAACATTCTGTGAATGAATTAGATGGATATTTACTCAAAAGATATAAAATGGTGATGGAATTCAAGAAATACATGGCTACTCATTTAAGTGGCCAATTAAAATGGACTGGCAGTCAACAAAATGGATTTAATGAACAATCTGGTGAATCCAATGAATTGACACCCACAGTCTATTTACAAAAATGGCTTAAATTTAAACATGCAGTGGTATTTAGATTCAATAATAATCAAATTCAAATGAATTTTCAAGATCATACTAAAATGATATTAAATGAATATGGAAGTGGTATTTTGTATATTAAAGAGAAACAAGTGTATTCTGGACATGTAGAAGAGATATTAATGCAACAAGGTGGATTAAACGGGGTCATTTGTGAAGAAATGGTGGATAGATTGTTGAAAATGATTGAATTTTTACAAGTATTGGATAAATAAATGAAAATTGTTTATTGGGGTGGTTACATCATGTCAAGCAAATCATTAATGAAATCCCCATCATTAATCACTTTAAATGTGGTGTATTCATTAACACTGACTGATAGTGCCATACCTGCTTGAAATTCTTTGTTTAATTCAGTACGTAGGTCAGAATAACTCGAAGAAAGCCTTTGTTCGAAACCATTTTTACTTCTGATAATATATGTGTAATCATTCTTACTATTTTGCTTGACTTCGAAACTCAATCGATCTGATTTGATTGTAAATTCTAGATTTGGGGAATTTTTGAACCACTTTAAAAAAAAATAATCAAATTTAGTCGATTCAGGAAAATGACACTTGTAAATTTTATCCAGCATACTCGTCACAATTTTGAATCGACCTCCCTCTTTCTTTACGACCTGTGATCCTACACCACATCCAACATCTGAATGTTGAATCATATCACCCACTTCAGCATTTCCTGCAATGGATGTAACCAATTCCGTTAATGGCACAGGATTTTTAAGTCGATCATCTACAGATACGGTAAAATCATGTGGTATTTCAACTTCTTCTCCACCATGCGCCAATGTGACAAATCTTTTGTCATACTGTGTGGAAATTCCACCAATGTCTGTAATTTGAAAACGTAGTATCTCTTTATTTGTCTTTTTAATATCCACAGTGAAAGTAAATGCGAATAATGCACTCAACAATAAAAGCAACATGTGAAAATAAAAGTGGATTCCTTTTATGTCTCCAAATAACCCCAAGGAGTCTTATCTACCCAATCGATTGTAATTGACTATTTAGCAGTGACACAGAAACATGATCACAAAGACATGGGTCAAAACAATGCCCATATGGACACATGGTGATGCAAAAATGAAATCAAAAGTAGATACAAAGAAATGGACAATATAGGACTATGGATTGAAATAAAGAATAATTATTTGGATATCATTATTTTGAGCATATGGGACCTGGTTAAGATTTTAATATAAATGGCACGGCAGGACAAAATTTGAATTGGGACCAGTCCATCTAGAGCTGGGACTTATGACTAACTAGACACTGACTAGTTTTTAGTCATGACTAAACTAGTTTAGTTTTTCAAAATTTACGACTAGACTAGATGAAAACTAGTCCAAAATTTGGTAAATGGGAATAATGATCCAGAATTGAAGAGAATCATTCCCCTTTCATCCCCTTTCTACCCCCAACAGAGACGTAGACCTTGAGAGAATTTACATTGGTGGGGAAAGAAGCTTTAAAATAAATCATTTCATTGGTCAATACGTCTTTAGCGTAACTAGCCTATTGATTGGATCATGATTTCCCCATGTCTCAAATCCAAGGTTTCTTCCCCTTATTATGGCTTTAATATTGCCAATACAACTACGCTGTGTTCATTTTTGGTTGTTTGACGCTCATGGCTTTCATTTGGTACTAGTAAGAACTATATTGAAAAAGTACTTTTCAAAATAATTTGAAGTTGTAGTTGCAATTTTACACAATTCAATTAATTAGGTGGCATTTCATTGTACATGAATACAATCACTCAAAATCAATTTTAAAAACATATATAGATGTATTTTAACATAACAAAGCCATATATGACTTTATTTTAGAAAATAAAAGAGAAATGAAGGAGATACTAAGGAAATTGTATGTTTTATATCACATTTTTCCACCCCTTGGCAACACCTCAAAAAAACATTAAACAAAATTGCAAAACCTAATATCAGTATTCTTTTTGACGAGCTATCAAATGATATTGTTTAAATTTTCATATCATTAATATTGAAGTTCAAATTTTGGGTTAAAATATGAAATTTTTAAAACCTAATTAAAGATATCATATAGCATTCACAAACTCTTGGTAGTGCTCCGTTTTGGGGCCATTGTTTATCTCTACTTAATAAATTATTTCTAAACATAAAATCGTAGAAATATTCCTCTATTTGATGAAATTTTGCACCATTTTGCGGCAAAAATTTACGTAATCTACTCCATAAACCCTTAATTCGCTGAGTGTGAATATTAGTGTTAACAGGATTTACAAATCTCCCGATACCTGGAAGAGAATGATTAATTGAGAAATGCTCAAAATCAGGATAATTATCCAACCAATTATATGATGCATAAGCATCTGTATATATTGTAGAGTGTTTTTTGGCAATCTTTTTAATAAAATATTCCATCGTTTCCTTTTTTCTGTTAAGAACAGGAATAATAAAGCATTTTTGTGTCTCTCTTGAGACCAATCCAAGAACCCAAAATGTGCATTTTAATCTTCCTCTATTATATTTCCTTTTTCTAAAAAGTGCTTCATCTATCTCTATTTCTTCAGATAATGGCATAGACAATTGTCTTATTGCCTGTTGTTGATAATTGCGAAACATTTTGAAAATTACTCCAGCTGTTTTTCTGCTTATTTTCACACATGCTGGCACTTTTGATGGAGATATACGTGCATAAAAGCACTTTAATAACGCACAACAACGAAATAATGGAATTTTGCGATGTGAAAATAAGGATCCACATCTTATACTTTTATCTTGACCACAAAAATCGCAGTACCAAAAACAACCATCTGCAATGCTTTTATTTTTATACAACTTCATTGGTTGTATAATTTCAAGTTGTTCACAACGTGGGCAATTCATTTGATTGGCAAATATGCCCACTTGTTGCAAAATAATGGCGCATTTGTAGTTATCTTTCAATTCGCATATGTCTTCAATGAAATTCAATTGATCAAATGACATGTTTAAAGGAGCATGACACGAGAAAGATATGACCAAATGCTATTTATTACGTATTTTAGCGCATGACTTGAAATTGTTTGAGATAACAACTTCCATGTTTTGGAATGTCGCAGATATATTTCTAGACTAATGTTCCCATATACCCAAAATTTAGTCAAAAATACTAAAATCCTTCTTTTCTTAGCCCATGTTAATTACTAGACTTTAGAATAAACTTTTTTTCTGTTTTCCTCAGCAATTAACACTCATATCTTAATGATTAAACAAATGTAGCAAGTTTTAATTGTGACAAAAACAACTTGAATTAAAATTCATTTATTTTGGTGCTTGAAAATGCGCTAGAAATGCAATATTATACATGGAAACAAGCTGTTAAAAGCCGACAAGTGAAAATTTCGGCGCAACACTCTTAAAAATTGATTTTATTAGTCAAAAATTCATGCAAAGTTTGGACGACTAAATTTTGAACTAGTTTCTAGTTTAGTCAGAAACTGAACTAGTTTAGTCACCATTTTTTATGACTAAAACTAAACTAGACTAGTCATAGGTCCCAGCTCTAAGTCCATCAGACAAACAGGTCTATTTGTTTGCAGATGCCTGCTGTTTAAATTGTAATTACAAGCATATGGAATCTAATCATATGCTCTGCCAGTAGCAGAGCTGCCTCATTAGTCTATTTAAAATAATAGATTCGAAAACATGATTGAAATGACCGTCAAATAGCGTGATTAATTGTACTCTTAGATGAAACAATTTAAGACATTTGTATGACATTTGTGTTACTGAAATATTAAGTTACACGTTGCACGGTACAACGTGAGACTGTATTTGAATAATTTCAGTCTTTCTCGTAGTAATGATATGGATACTATTGATTTATGCAGGGTGTCAAGTAAGTGATGAATATGATTTGCCAAAATGCGAAAAGAAATATATTCATAAAATCAAATCATTGCATCAATGTGAATTAAATGAGGAAGAGTTTGATTTTCACAGAAACGGGTTTGCATTTGTTGACAAATTTTTTGATGAAGAGGAATTAAAATTAGAGGGAATTTCTGCCAACAGATATGTAAATAAGAAAGGTTACAAATACTCCAAGAAAGTTCAAGAGTTGGTGAGTAATAGATTCCAAATGGATGTATTTTGCAACAAAATATTTAAATTTGATCAGAATGCTGCCATTGCTCCCTATCCAATGCATACGGACAAGGAATTCAGCTCCAGTTTTCATCTGGATAGAGTTTTTTCAACATTTAAAGATGATCTCGAACAGTCTGATTTGATGGAATTAGCCAAATTCAAAAAAAAGAACAAGCGTATTGATTCTATTACGATGTGGATCAGTACGACGAATGATAATATCGAGAATTTCCCATTGGCTTTGGTCCCTAAAACAAACTCGAGATTTAAGACGGGAAATAGCGCATATTACTTCAAAGATATGGCATTTGGGCAAGCTATTATTTTTGATAATTCCGTTTTACATGGCTCACTGGGATTGAGAAAGAAAGAAAGTCAAGAACATAGACATTCAGTAGCATTTTCATGTTTAAAATTGCCGCAAAATATATTAACAATAGTGCAATCACTTGAGGCAAAAGAGCAGGAGTTGCAAAGAATTGGTGGATAAGTGTGGGATAGATAAATAAATAATGTTTCTAATATTGTGTGACTTGTAAAAATAACATTTT
>JADGIG010000242.1:0-11882 GCA_018985235.1 Sanchytrium tribonematis
GTTGATCTTTGTACTTATCTGGGAGTTTTACTTCAGCCTGAAGATATTTGTGAAAAGAATGTAAGCAGGTTTTCCAAATTTTTGTTAAAAGTTCTTTTGATAAATTGAGTCCAAATAACATGCCAAGTAAATCCATAAAGCTCAATAAGGCTACCTTCCATCTAGCCAAGCTATCTTTAAAGATTCGGTTTAAATCTTTTGGGTCCGATTTTTTGGTCTCATAATCCGTATCATATTTAGTATCAAGGATATTACCAATATGACGTAAGTAATTTTGCAACAAAGATATGGTTACTTCATCTTCATTTTGTTGAGCAATATTAATGAATTGATTGTTAAAAACTTTGAGTAGTAGGTCGCAAAATTGACTTCCATTACCAGGTCCAATTTTATCATTTTGAATCATATACAGGTTTTGTATTAAATTTAGGTTTTCAAAAGCTACTGCAGAGTTTAGATTTTTAGACTCGTAATTTCGCTTTTCATTTTTCATCGTAAACTTTTCTTCACTCATTTTTATTTCTAAATCTATTACGTAGTTTAAATTAACTTTCCCAAAATACAAAACGCCTAAGATTATGAGCCTTTGAAGAGGAAGTAGCTTTTTTATCTCTTCTATCACTTTTGTATCATTGGTAATTGGCTCAAATAAAAAGGAAGAATTGAGTCCAAAATCTCGCTTACTTAATATATCATTATTCAAAGCGTATTCATATATACTGCAAAATCTTTTACAAGTCTCAATTGTCAATCCGGATAGAGACACTTTGTTTTTCATCGTTGTAGCACTAAGCCCACTTTTGACAATTTTTTCAATTTCAAACCATTGCACTAAAATGACCTCTGAATAATACGATAGCGACTCCTGGGTTGAATCTTTGAGTTTAATATTCAGTAACAAATTCAGCGACTCAATGGATATTTTTAGTTTAAAGTCATGCAGTTCTTCCGGAATTTTTCCCAAGGTGTCTATTGAGAATGTTATCCAATGCTTGGCAATGGAGACAAACACGTCATTGCTTGATACAAACGAATCTATAACGTATTTAAGAACATATAAAAGCAGTGACTTGATATCCTCTTCCCATTCTTTAATATTACTCTTATTAACTCCTAATATTGACCGTTCTAGATTATTAAGATTTGGGCCAAGTATTTCTGAAAAAAGTTTAAATAAATTTTCAATGCAAAATATCCTTATGTCTTCGCAATCTTTTTTCCAATCTCGATTTTCCTGAATAAGGTAATCTTCCTTGGCATCCGCATTTTGCTCAAATTCGGTCGAAAAAATGTTAAATATAAGATCCTTGACTATATCAGATTGCTTTAAAAACAATTCCTTGTCGAAATGTGCATCAAACTGACGCGAAAAAATTTTGCATAAGGTTTGAATACTTCCTACACATAGAGCTTTTTTCTTAGCTTTACACTGTTGCGCTAAATTCGTCAAGACAAGAAATTTAGATTCTACAGCATTTACACTCTTGTTCCTATTCAAATGGTCCATTAAATTCCAATACAACGCTAAAGCAGTGTAAGCAATATTTGAATCTGATTTTTGGCGAGCAAAATATGATATGCACAAAATCCAATGCTCAATCAACTCACTTGAGTCCAAATTTTCTAAAAATTCACTATCAATTGTTTGAACGATGTCGAATAATTCTTTTAAGTAGTCTAAATTCAATTTTGCAAAGTTTTGATTATCGTTACACTTTGATGAAAATTCGTCACTCATGATTCTTCTGAGATTCATGATAATAAACATTAAAAGTTTCTTTGAAGCTAAAGCATCAGGAATTTTCACTATACTTTGAAAAAGTGCAACCAAATGTTTCCGAGATTCCAGCAGGGAGTTTTGTTCAATAATATCAGCATAACCATTCAGAAAATCTTGGAGAAGAACTTCATCGAGTTTTGTTAAGTTTGTAAAAAAGATCGAGGTATAAAGTTGGAAAAATACAGTGAAAATGGTCTCATCTTCAAAGACCATCATTCTCCGAGCCAAAATATCGACCACAATACCTTTGTTACTAAAATTTTGATGGAATGCTATAATCGAAAAAGAAAACAATAAATCTCTTCTTATTGAAACCTCCAAGTCTATGTATTTTTCATTAAATAATTCTAAAAACTCTGGATTTGCACTAAATATAGAGAGTATTCCATTCAATATGCATTTTGTAAAGGTGCCTTTGTGGAGAAATAGTAAGGACTGCAATTTGACATCAAAGGGAAATCCTAAAATTCCAACATTGTGTTGACTTTTTGTCCATTCAAATGATTTGGTATAGGAGTCGTAATACGTTTGATCGCTAAATAAAGTGCTTAGTAAAGCGTCAAGCTCTAAGGTGGCTGTTTTCTTCCAACTTGAATTCCTACTAATTTTGTCTACATACAACAATATTTCTAGAAAATGATTTTTAAAATTTTGCGGATAAATCTGAACCAGATTGAAGATAGTGCAGATGTGTATCGCTTCACTTATAATAATTAGATCACTTGGTGGTTTTGCGATTATAAGATCATTTACAATGATAGGTGGACTTTTTAGTGTGGCTGTGAGTTTCGAGAATTTGACGTAAATCGAAATGATGCTTCCATGATCTGATAGATTGGACGGGCTTTCAATTTCTAATATACTGCAGAAAAACTTTAAACTTTCTTCATAGATATCCTCAAGCATATCATTTTGAAGGCAATCCACTAATTTATCAAGAACTCTTAATGATATGGCAACAATATAGTTTGGAGGCAATTCGGGTACTTCATTTTTGTCTAAGTGTTCTACATATAGCTGCTTCAAGGGTATATTTACAAAATGATCATGCCCATGCTTTTTAAAATACGCATTTATGATTTTGCTGCAAATCTGAAAAATTTCCTTCACAATATTTATGTTGAAAGTGTCACCCTTAAGCTTGAATATGCTAAGTATCACATCTTTGTTTGAGACAAGCTTCAGAAGAGCCTCAAGGCTTAAAGCAGCCAACACAATCGAAGAGTCTAAATTCACAGTTTTCAGAAGCATACTTAAGAGAAGTTCACATTCAGTTTTCAAAACTAGGTGAAAAGAAATGATAGTTTGAGTCACTAACAATATACTTCGAATAGCAATTGGATATGGACATTGTTCTTTAATGGCGTCTCCGTAAATCTGAATGGTGGTTTTTGAAAATGTAGTCAATAATTTAGAAAACTGCTGAGACTTTAGTTTTTCTTGGCAACTTGCAAAAACCTCTCTTGTGATCTCTAATGCAAGCGTGCGAGGAACTGGAGTAACACATTTTAATGTATATTCGACATTTCCAGAAAGGTACATGATATCCTCTAGAATATCAAATCCTATTACATCGGAGCATTTTTCTATCAAATTTGCAACAACTTGCCTATAAGTGGCCCAGGCCGAGCTAACCACCAAAGGGTCAATTGTCATTTTAACGGGTATATTCCAACATTCATCAGATCCGTGTTTAAACGTAGGATTTAATTGAATTTGAAGTAGTTTGTGCATTAAAATAAATAATTGATGGATGGATATAAGATTTAATTGCGAAGCGTATAGATCAGAACATGGAGACGCGACTTGGACTAATTTTAATTGCATTTCCTGTAGCAAATTTGCTTGAGAGCTAAAAAAACCTCCCAAGTCTGCCTTTAAACAATGATGCATCCATAAAATGCTTTCGGAGACTAATTGACCATCGACCAATTTGAACGAAATCATTTTGAGTAGAATATTGAGTCCAAGAATATTAGTTTTAGGCTGATTTAAAGCGAAAGTTTTTTGTAATACTGCTTTAGCAGATGAAAGTTGTTGATCTTGTCTAAGCTCATACAAGCATTGCTCAGTTGCTTCTTTGATATCATTTAATTTTCTCTTTTTAGCTTCAGATGATAACGTAATTAAATCTTGTTGCAAAAGCGAACCAACTGCAACAGAAGATGGACTGGCTGACATCCGTTTGTTTCAAATGTTTTTTTATCTGGCATTCATGAATAACTTGAATCTCTTATACCATGGGACATTGGCCGATATATCAGTTTATTCATCTCCAAATTTCTTTCCAGAATGGCCTTGCATCAAAGTGGTATCCAATGAAAAAATTTACATAGTTGAGGATAAGGGGAAAGAATTGAATGATATACTAATAAGAGTACAAACGTGGTATTATAGCGCCAGCAAATTATATGAGTCTCCCACACACATCAAGCTATTCAAAAGAGATTCCCTCAGAAACGTTACCATTCTCAGCATCCCAGAACTAAGTGTGGATTCAGTCAGCTTAGATGAAACATTTTTATCGTGGAACACACTTCCGATACTCCCGATTACAAGGAGACCTGCAAAATCATTCAAAGCAATTTCAAAAGTGAGTGCTAGTAGGCAAAACTACATGTGGAGAATCAACAGTATCTTACATACGGCTTTATTTCTTTCAGGGGAATCATTGTATTCTTTAATCCAAGAAAATGGGGCTGTTAAATACACTGAAAAGTATATTATTCACAGGTTGCGAAACTATTGTAAAGTGGAGATTCAAAAAGTGTCTGAAGATGCTAACAACATTATATGTACAATGAATTCTGTAAATCCCAACATTTTGGTATCCGTCACTCATGATTTACATCAAACAGATAGTATCAGAAAGTTTGACAGTGGCAAATCGATTGCCATTGCTGCTACTATTGAGCTTGTGCGGTTTTTAAAACAATATCATCAAAATTTTGCTGTTAAATTTGTATTTTTTGCCGCAGAGCAGCTATCTTATTTGGGATCCAAGACATTTTTTGAAAATTCACAATCAAAAGTGTATAAAACTCACTATCACTTTCATAATTTTGCAGCTGATCTGTTATGGAGTAATGATGGTACTGACGAAATTGCGTTTTTTAATAGATTTTCACCTACAATCATGATTGAAAATAGTGAAGGAAACGACGATTATGGGATATTATCTCAAGAATTAAAGAAATTAAAAGCATCAATTCAAAATAACTTGGATCAATTTATACATAAACTGATAGAGGACCTAAAATAATTTATTTGAGATCTTTATTCCAAAATAGGTCCTTTCATTCCTATAGTTTCTAAAATATGCTTGTGTTCAGACTTCAACATGTGTAGCTCATATTGCCACGAAGTCTCTCTATTGGGATTAAACGCCGAAAATACCTCGTCCTGCTCAGGATTTTCATACCTGGTAGCAAAAAATTGAGGGTCTGTATTAGATGGTGTCTCTCTTAAAATTGTTAGTTTGTGGAATAGATAAGCAACACAAGGTTGCTCCGGCCTAGGCATTATGACAGTTGGGGCTCGACCCGGTAAAACCTGTGTGGTCTTTACAGGATAATGATAACCTCCAGGAAAAAATATTGATTCCACCCAGCGATAGTCGCTTTTGTATCTTATCCTATGAAACAGATAGCATATTTTACCTTCAAGAACACCAGTCAAGCCATATCTCATTTTTTCATAATCATCGTCGTGCACAAAATCAAGAAGACATTTGCCAAATAATTGATATGCTTTCATTCCAAACATTTCATCGGCTAGTTTTCTTGGAGAGCAAGTGAGAAAAATTCCTTTCGTGCTCATTTTTGACCAAAGAGATCTTTGCCCAAAACCAGCAAAAGCGTCAAGATCATTATAGTTCAGAGTGGGCAAATATTGTTCACGTGCTGAAAGAATCAAAATTCGTTTGCCTTTTGGTCTTTCACATACCATGCCTAAATTAAATAAAAGTACATCGTCCTTGAACACCGAGCCAAGTATAGCCGGAATTCCTTCGTTTAAATCTAAAAATCATATGAATTGGTTGATCTGCAATGTGTGGCAGGTTTTTAAACTCTCGCATTATTCCAACCCAATCTCCACTGTGGCAAAATTCACTCAAGTTTTTGTTTATAATTTCCGATGGTTCGTATTCTAAAAATTCGAGACAAGCTTGGTTTACGTGTATAAATTGTCCTTTAATCGATAAGCATAATAAATACGGTATGGAATCTAAAAGGCTTTCATAAAAAATGCTTTGAGGATCAAGTCCCTCACTATTCCCCATCATGTCAACTATAAATGGCTTCAATATATCAGTCTCATCAAATTCGTCTAAATTTTTTAATTCTCCTATGTGCTCGCGATCTATGTCATATTCTATTTTTACTTTTACTTTTTGGTCTACTTGATAATTAATGGTATATATTCCCTCGCGCATGCATCGCATAATATTATAAGGTTGATCAATCAAACTCACTTGAAATCCAATAAATAAGTCTAAAGGGCCACCCTCGTAAGAAGAAACAGGGATTATAGTGATAAAATTGATAAATGGTTCTCCTCCTTTTTTGTAATTAATTAATGAATATTGGCACTCCTCCAAATCATCCAAATTTTTTCTTATTTGATATACTACATTGTTGTCCGTATATCTTCGTCTTGAACCCTTTGTGGCGAGCCCATCAGCCTCTGTTGAAACTGATTGCAAAAATCTACAATTATGACCAACGCATTCGTCTGCCCTGTATCCAGTTAATTTCTCAAAAGCCTGACTTATATATACAATTGGGGTGTCTTCTTTTGTTCTATCGGATATGCAAAAGGAACAACTCATGTCAACTGGTCCCAAACTCACTTTTGCGTTTTCTCGGTAATAAACCCTGGCAAGAATACCCATTATATCAAATCCAGTGTAGCTGTATATGTGGGGTCCTTCTCTAATTTTTGTTTTTGTAATCCCTATCCCACCATTTGCATTTGATGACATTTTTGTTTTGTCTCACTCCGTTTATCCGTAAAAGTCCAGACAAGAATTTATACAGCTTCTTTTGAATATCGCAGTGTTTTACGTGGAATTGCAGTTGTAATATGTTGTATCAAAAGTTAAAAACAAGAAATCTGCCATTTAAAATAATTTACTTGATCTTTTTCTTGGGTCTCAATTGATTTGTGTGTCCACACTTCTTTTTTCTACAGTTTGTAGCCTTTGGTGGTAAACGTGCGTAGCATTTACGGCAAATCATTTTTTCACAATTGTATTTTGAAGCCAAAGCCTTTAAAGAAGGTTCAATGATTCCTCCACGTAAACGAAGAACTAAATGCAAAGTGGATTCCTTTTGGATATTATAATCTGCTAATGTTCTTCCATCTTCTAATTGTTTTCCAGCAAAAATCAATCGTTGCTGATCTGGAGGAATTCCTTCCTTATCTTGAATTTTGCTTTTAACAGTGTCGATAGTATCACTAGATTCTACCTCAAGTGTGATGGTTTTGCCAGTCAATGTCTTCACAAAGATTTGCATTATAAATTGAATACCAACCTGTTATAAGAAAACTAAACACGTGTTTTAAGCCAATCAGAGGGTAGATTTGCTTAAGAAATTATAAACATTTTTATTTTTCAAGAGATAAGATAATATCCAATACTTGGAATCGTTGCTGTATGTATTCTGAACAGTCAAAGTCAACCTCATTTTCAGCAAGAGTGAAAATTTGTCTGAGTTCCTTTCTAAGCCATAGCAAAGCTTTATCGTCTTCCTCGCCCATATACGATTTAATTGGTATAGCATTATGCAAATTGTAGCCGAAATTATGGATTGTATTGTCGACTGCAATAACATGATTTCCTTTCTCAATTATGTCGTGAATGAGTTTAAAATAAATATTAGCAAAGAAATAGCAGTCCTTTCTGGTTAAAATCAAGCAGAAATATTTTTTTAAATCAAGCAGATCCAAGACTGCCAAGGCGTATTTTTCTTCTGCACTTGTAAATAATACAAGATCACAGTTTGTTGCCATTTCATCTAGAAATTCCTTTACATGTGGTCTAGCTGATGCCTCCAAAGTACTTGGATTTGTGCAATGTAGTAGGCATTCATCCATATCTAGCACCAACGTGAATTTCTTGGTAGGCTCATAATCATATTTGATTTTTGGTATATAGAGCTTTGGGATACTGGATAATGCGTTGTATGCTGAGTTTACATCAAAGTGCATCCAATTTGGTTCAATAGAAGATTCATTGATCATTTTAAGAATCGAGTTTCAAGTCAGAGACGTACTCCAAAAAATTAGTGGAGCTTTAACCAACAATTTTTTTTAAAAAGGATATTGGGTGATATCTGAGTAAGAGAAACTATAAGCTAGCTGACTATAATTAAAAAACTCCTTGTTTTATGAACTGCAGATTTTTACAAAACATAGCTCGAATTCCTGCCGCTGATGTAATGCTCCATTCTAGTAATTTGGAAAAACTTAGATTTTATGCTCTATTTTCTATGGAAGCATGTCAAGCCTTCGGGGCCAAGAGTGCTCTCTCTCCTCTGCCTAGAAAAATGAAATACTACACAGTCTTAAAATCTGCATTTAAATTTAAGCAAGCACAAGAAACATATGAAAAACGAACATTCCGAAGACTAATTAAAATTTATAATACTCACCCTGAGACTGCAAATCAACTATTGTATTACCTAAATGACAACACTCCAGATGGCGTCAAAATGAAATCACACCAATACTTTTATGAGGATGAAAATGTATTAAAGCGAATAGACGACGATCTTGAATTAATGCTGAAAAATAACCGAGCATGGATTCCGTTCGAAAATGAAGTGGATCCCAATGTCGCAGCGTTGAGAACCCTAAAAGCCTTGAAACAAAATAAACAAGTCGTGTGATTTTATTAGATATCTTGCTGCAACGACTTCACTATTTTTATGCTATTGCCATCGTGTAAAGCAAATCCTCTAGAAGGCATGTTGTATCGAAAACATGGATTGTAAATTTCTAAAGGATATGTGACTTGTATAATTAGTATCAAATGAAATTTTGGGGCGATAGGATGACCTATATGCTTGAATCTCTTGACACCAATGGAGTTATCACCCATCAATTCTGTACTAAAAGGAGAATCATCTATCGGAGTAAATTGATTTGTATGAATAGATACTGCCACCAAATCACTGTCATCTGTGTACATGTCAGTACCAAATAAATTGTAATCATAAACATTAATATTGTTAAATGATAGATATTGAGAGGGTATGAAAACTGCGAAAGTGGAGTCAATTGGCGCAAGTGGTAGCCTAAATTTTCTATCATATCTCAACTTCGTGACGGATGACAGATCAGGTTGAGGGATGATCGGATTAATTACAACTATTTCGCTGTACTTTGTCTTGACCGTATTCTCTTCTTCCTCCAATTTAATGGCCGCTTTCTCAACAGTCAAAAAATGGTTACCATCCTCTTCGTTTTCAAAATCTATTGCTACACCTTTCAGTAACGATGTTGAGCCATTCTGAAGTACTGTTATCTTACTCTTTGGGAATTTTTGATTTGTTAGGTTTGCAAAATCTAACGGCTCAGAATGGTCAAGCAGAATACGCATCGGTTGACACAAAGGAGATTTATAAATTTATTTCTAGACTTGCTCACCAGCAATTGGCAATTGTACTGATTTCCAGTCAATTTTGATTTTTCGGGCAAATTTGATGGCTTCATACTTGAAGTAATTTTCAACTACAAACAATATCAAGAATAAAAAATCAATCCAACCAGGTAGCTTCAGGCTGGATACTAAAAAGAACACAGACAACAAACTAGCAAAGTCAATTGCTATGCTAATGATAGATAATTTAATGTAGGCTCTGAGAGAGTTTATCGAATTAATTTCGACAGACAAGAACCCAAGTAATAACAGAATCAAATCTTGCGAGGTTGGGACAATTTCCGCTTGCAATAAATTTGAGAGCGTGTAAAAAACCATATTAATCACTAGCAACTTTTTTAAAGCTGTCTGGAATCCTTTGACATGACTTGGATGACTAGTCAAATTTTGATTGAGTTGGAACATTTTGGCCTACTTTTATTGCAGCGGAAACGCGAAGATACAGCAATAAATAATTTTTGCTGATTCCAGACAATCCCCTTGACGATGTTGACAATTGTTCGAAAATTTCATGACCCCAAAAAAACGGCCGAAATACTAAAAAAGCACTACATTCAACGCACAACTGATGAAAAGAAATATCTTAGAGAATATGAGGCGAACGAATGGCTTCACAATGAGGGTAAACAATATTTTTGGGGGGATGCGCGACGATTTTTGCCCAACAAAGATAAAAATCCTAGACAACCATTTCCTCAAAATCCGGATTTTCTAGTACAAGATCCAATTGGAGATAAGCTAAAGGAAGATATATTCCAGCGATTTATAAATAAGTCCGATCCTCTGTCGGCTGAAAAGCTAGCAGAGGTTTACCAACTTTCTCTCGACAGAGTAAAAGCAATAATAAAGCTAAAGTGGCTCGAAAGAGGAATGAAAGAAAAGGGCATTGCATTACAAGGTCACTATCAAGCTTGTATGGACAAACTTTTAAATGCAAAGAACGACATCACTCGTGAAAACCGAGAAACTAAAATGAAATATTACAAGAAGCGAGAATTTCCCATATTCGTTCCATCAAAATCCCCAAATCCAACTCCGGAAGAAGCAGCAAGCGCTATGCATACTGACCCGTTCATCAAACAGATTCAGAAAATTAATAAGGCAGCGTCCAGACCGCTAAAAATTCCTAAATTTCTCAGTGACATGTATTGCCCGACTTCTGCAAGTCCAAACTGGAAGCCAGAAATCTCTAATACAAAGGAACTGAAAACTAATTTTACAAGCGACAAGTTAGTGAGAAGATCTATTACTAATTCAAACGTTAATGCAAAAAATCCTAGTTATTCGTACCCAGGGACACTACAGGCAGAATCTTCCCAGCCAATTTTTGAGAGCGGTAAAGCTTGGAAGCGCCAACCTCGACACCCAGTAGTTTTTGTAGATATATCAAAATCTAAAGCAGATCCTAAAATAAAATGGAATCCCATCAGTCAAATGGAACATGTAACACCTAGTCCTCAATCGGGTGCTATCATAGTAAGGGATAGCAACGGAAAGCTCAGAAGTCCAAATGCAAGTGAATTGAGGACAAGGGAGCTCTGGGGACGCAAAATTGCTTCGCAAAAAATGTACAAGAATTTTTAAATAAATATTTGGGGCGAAACAAATGGAACGTGAAAACACAAATACCTACACTACAACAATCGGAAAATACAATATACCCTTTCCATATAAACCATATAATATCCAGGAAGATTTTATGCGAAAGATTTTAGACTCCCTAGAAAAAGAACAAAACTGTCTCTTAGAGAGCCCTACTGGTAGTGGGAAAACCTTGTCTCTTTTGGCTCCGGTACTCGCTTATATCAGTACCCTGAACGTCAAACCGACCGTCTATTTTACATCCAGAACGCACTCACAACTAAAACAAGCCATCGAACAATTGCGACTATTAACAACATTAAACGCTACCACACTAGCATCAAGAGGGCACCTTTGCTTGAATAAAAGTGTCAAGGATCTACCTTCGGGCCTAGCCAGCATTAAGTGTAAAACAAAAACGAATTATAAGAGTAAAGATTCTTGTCTATATTATGAAGGATTTAAAAGACAGCAAAAAGTTGTCAAAAACCTCAAGTTAGCAGATATAGAGGATCTAACCAGCTATGGTAGAAAAACGAATATTTGCCCATATTTCATGGCAAGAGCTTTAGTAAGTCAAGTGGACTTCGTTTTTTTACCCTACAATTATTTATTTGATGGGACCAAAGGTGATCATTTTTTGGTAAATGTCAACCTAGAGAGTGGCCAAATAGATGTTTCTAAAACCGAAAATGAAGCCATTTTGCAAAGTAAGAAAAGAAATGGCGCAATAGTCATCTTTGACGAAGCTCACAATTTAGAGAGTGTAGCTTTAAGTAGTACGTCATTTGAACTTAATATGCAAGACTTAGAGCATATGGATGGGGAGGTAAAATTGTGTATATCGCTTTGTGA
>JADGIG010000243.1:0-11874 GCA_018985235.1 Sanchytrium tribonematis
TGCTACTTTGATAAATGCTTGGTACCGTGGCAAGGCTGAACAGTCATTTTTTCAGCTTCACAAATCTTCAATTATATTAGCTGCTTATCTGCGAGGCGAAAATGCACGTCAAGAATTTGCTCACATGAAATTAATGGCAAAATTTAATGCTGCAGTCAAGGGCTTTTTTGTCAGGAAAGACGCCAACACTCAAAAAATTATCACTAGGTTTAATGCTCGAATCAGAGGACTTGTCGTCAAAAAATCTTGCTCCGATGCAATATTTGTAACAAAATTTAATTCAATTGTCAAAAAAGTGCTTATTTATAGAAACTTTTATATAGGTAGACTATCGTCCCAACTTGGAACTAGAATACGTGGCTTATTGTTAAGGAAACAATTTAAAAAGTATCTTTTAATTTCCAACTTAAGTAATTCTTTTCATAATTGTGTAGAAAAAAGATTGACTCGTGTGAATGAATTTGCAATATTATTGAATAGATATTATCGCGGATTTAAGGCTAGAAGAAGACATGACTCTTTAGCAGATCATTCTAAAACAGTCACAAAATTTAATTCAAGATATAGAGGATTAAAAGTAAAGCGAGCATTTCACTTGGTTCAGCTTAGCACTAAGTTGAATGCGTATTTAAAAGCCAAACATGTAAAAAACAATTTTGAAAAGCATCGATTTATCACAAAACTCAACTCTACTTTTAGAGGCCATCAACAAAGGAAAATATTTAAAACAAATCAATTATTTGCCCGCTTTAATGCCATAATTAGAAAACATTTTGTTAAGATTTGGTTTGGAAAAAACAAATTTGTCACTCGATTCAATGCAACTTTTAGGTCTAAAAAAGAACAAAAGTTGGTGAAATTGCATGCATTGTCTACCAATTTTAATGCTGTTGTTAAAGGTCATAAACTACGAGAGTCGTTTAAAATTGAATTTGACAAAATTCAACTGTGCACAAAGTTTAATACCATGTTCAGAGCCAAAATGATTAAAAAAGAATTTAAATTGGTGCAATTATCTACAAGATTCAATGCGACATTCAAAGCATTTCAGATTCGAAAAATATTTTTTAGAAACCACCTGGTCACCTTATTCAACGCCAATATACGTCGCAAGATAGTTAGACATGATTTCAAATTAAATTTGCTATCTACAAAGTTTAATACCGTATATCGGGGTTATTTTAGAAGAAAACAACATTTTGAATTGCTTAATTGCATCTCAACTAGTAGCACGTGTATCACATCTTGTTTTAGGGCACATATTGTACGAATTTCATTTGTATATCTAAAAACTACAATCACCCATATCCAAAGACAAATTAGGCAGCATTTACATATCAAAGAATTAAGCAAGAAATATTTAGCAAGCGCGCTGACATTGCAAGCATTTGCACGTGGGTATTTAACCCGCAAATGGGCTTACAAAAAATATCCTCAATTGAAAAGGATTCGAATGAATCTGGCAAAAATTCAGGCACATCCAAATCACACTATTGGAAATAGATTGAAGCGTGCTCTTCATATACTTAAAAATAATCAAATTATAGCAGATTTATTGGAGGCTACAAACGAGTTAGTTCATCTGACAAAATACTCTGATATTTGTGCGCTTTTGATTCATAAAAATGGGATTCAGATGCTTACTGGAAGATTTGAGGGACTAAATAGGAGTGAACCACATATTTTGTATCGAATTGGTTTGCTTAATTGCATCAGAAATATTTCAAAATACACTCACTATTTAAAACATGTCAAGGATGCTATTGATCCATGTGTTGATATTTTAAAGAAATTCAAGCACCCTACCTTAGTCGGGTTGGCTAGTCAGGTGCTTTATCTTGCTAGCATGTATACTGGTCATTCTAAAAAGTTTAAAGTCCTCAAAAATGATATTGAGCAAAGTATTGCAAGATTGGAAAAAGGAAGCATCTTACACACTCATGCGCCAGTGACTTTGTTTGTGAGTCAAATCAGCGTGCACGAAAAGTACAAATGCGTCGGCCAAGACGGCTTCATCGGGATTAGAAGAGGAAGTCGAATTGGATTGAGGAAGAAAGAGAAAAGTGTTTGGTTTGATGATGAAATTGGAATTTCTGGAAGTATTGTGATTTTAAAATCACTAATAATGAATTTAAAGTAAATATGTTGATATTCATTTACTAGCAATTAGCTGCGGCTGCTTTGGTATTCATGATCAAAGCGACAATTAAGCCATAAAGACCCAACACTTCAGCGAAAATCAATATCAAGACCATACCAACAAACAATCTAGGCTGTTGAGCAGACCCTCTAACACCTGCATCTCCAACAATTCCGATAGCGAATCCAGCAGCCAGTCCACTAAGACCAACAGCAAGTCCAGCACCTAATTGAATAAATGCATTGCTTAAAGGCATGTTTTGTTCCATTTTACCACTAATAAGTACACTGACAACGACACCGTACACAGCTAAAATACCAGCCATAATGACAGGGACGACACTTTTCATGATGAGTTCTGGTCTCATTACTCCCATCGCACTGATACCAACACCGCTCTTTGCTGTTCCGTATGCAGCACCAAAACAACTGAAAATGGTGGCTGAAGCACATCCCATTGCAGAAAAGAATGGAGCGTAAACTGGGCAATTATCTGATGGAGCCATAGTAACAAGGAGTTGATGTTTTAATTTTTGCAATTTATTTTTGAAACTGGCAAATAATATCTTGCAGAATTTAATTTATTCTTGATGAATACATTGAAGTGATGGAAACTTGTTCAAGTATTGCTCGATTTCCTCTTTAGAAAGAGATTTTTGTCTACAGTACCCAGTCGGAAAAGGGTGCCATTGTAAGCCTCGAATGATTGTAAGCCGTTCTAAGACTGGACAGCTATGAAATATATTCCAAATTCCCGCGTTGCATATGGATGATCCTGTAATTTTGATAGATTTTAGCGTGCTTGGTAAATTCTTGAGAAATGAAGGGCGAATTTTACCTAATCTTTCACTGTGGAAAGTGATTAAATGCTTCGGAAGGTGCTGTAAAATACATGCAGTCGCTTTTTGTGATGAAATGTTCAAGTGTAGCACTCCAGTATCCTCAAATTGTCTCACACCATAATCAGAAATAAAATTGCACTCAAATAATTCTATTTTTTGAAGACTTTTACAATTTTGAGAAATGAGATACAAGCACGTATCTGAGACATCTGTGCGTGATAAATTTATGACTTTTAATGTAGGGCACCTTTTCGTGATAATGTGAAAATAATTTCGAGGTAAATGCATGTCCCTCAAATCCAATTCACTCAGTACACGCAATTGACGAGACAATTTTAACAAAAACTCGATATTTTGAAATCTCGTACCTGTAGGGATATATAATCTTTTGATATATCGCGACACCCTGTCCAAATTTTCCCTTAAAATTTCGTAGTCACGTCGCTTTGTTAAAACTGTATTTCTGTAAAGAATTCTTTCACTTGACTCAAATATTCTTGAGTTTAATGTCATGAGACTCAAAAGGTCATTTCTATCTAAGAAACTAAAGATTTTTTCAAGTATGAATTCATCTAGTTTATCCAACATTTCAAGCCACAAATATATACCAAATTTATTATAATCAACTTTCGATTCTCTGCATCTTCATTCTATGTATAGCTATTAGCATTCTAAATATATTTAATCCGAGTGGATTAGGGATGAGTGGAAAGTGGTGTTGGACCAAACCCCATTTTTTAATATTCTTTTTGAAGGTGTTGTTTTGAATTGTTAATCCTTTCGAAAATAGAGTTTCTTGAGATGGGATTTATACATGGTGCTTGTGCTCAAATCGTTCATACTTACTTTTTTAGGTAAAATTTCAATTTGCCTTTCATAGCCTATTTTATTCTTTGAGCTACTAAAGGCTTTATCTCGACACCCTGTCCAAATTTTCCCTTAAAATTTCAGACGTGCGTCGCTTTGTCAAACCTGTATTTCTGTAAAAGATTCTCTCACCTGACTCAAATATTCTTGAGTTTTAAGTCATGAGGATCAACAGGTAACTTTATCTAAAAACCTAAGTTTTTTTAAGTAATAATTCATCTAGTTTATATAAAAACTGTAACTAAGTCGAAAATTTCATTTTGAGATATTTCAACTTCAAATGTAAAAAGTAGACTAAGTATTTCATTCGTAATACAAACCGATGCCAATCATGTTCTTAACCTAAGCAAATAAAAGTATGAGATAAAAAGGAATATGATTACGATACCATTGAAGGTGAAATGATAAATTGTTTTATTAAAATAAAGACAAACATCAACTCGATTTGAAGGAAAAATATACTATTGTCGACGGGTAGATAGTCTTATGAATATCATGGATTTCATTTTTCTGACATGCAATCACGAGGAACAATTTCTTTCACAAATGAAAATTGCTATGAGTATGAATTTCCTACCTACATCATTAAAGTAGGCCGAGTTAATGCTGACATTGTAAGGGTTTCATTTCAAAATCTACAAAGAATTGATATTCCAGTACCACCTCAAACTTTTCACCATGATTTACAAACTGGTGATATAAACAATGATTTCAATGGCAGCTTTTTTGTCACATGGAACGGTCGTCACGAAATTATCACAAACGGTGTTGCTCTTATCCGGTTTAACAATCAACGCCAAGTGAGTGTTATGAGCATCTGTGAACATTGGGCTGTGCGTGATGTAGTTGGACGTATTGTTCGCCAAGATGGACAAGAATTGCTGCCAATTTAAAAGATTCTATACTTGTCGTCCAGGCAAATGAAATTGATGTTTTTTAATACGTTGTCCCATTTCAAGCCACAAATATATACCAAATTTATTATAATCAAGTTTCGATTCTCTTCATCTTCATTCTATGTATAGCTATTAGCATCCACGCAGCCATTCTAAATTTATTTAATCTGATTGGATAAGGGCTGAGTGGAAGGTGGTGCTGGACCAAACCCCATTTTTTAAGCAATATTTGATATTCCCTTTGAAGGTATTGTTTTTGATATTGTAAATCCTTGCGAAAATAGAGTTCCTTAAGATATTGGGATTTATATTTGGTACTTTTGCTCAAATCGTTCATATTGACTTTTTTGAGTAAAATTGCAATTTGCCTTTCATAGTCCCTATTTTGGTCTTTGAGTTGATGATAATGTCTCAATTCCTGCTCCAACTTCAATTTTTCCAGTTTAATAAGGGAGTTTTCATTAATAATCGCGTCTTGGTGATTTTTAAATTCAATCAAAACCTCTGATATTTCCCGTTTTTCTTTTTCAAGTATGGTAATCGTTTGTTCCGCATCAAAGAAATCATCAAGCCTACTCTGAAGTGTCTGAATATGGACTTTGTGCTGACTTATTTCCAGCATTTGTTGAGAAATGACATTTTCAAGTGATTTCACATGTTTGTCCAAATCATATGTTTTTTGGGCTTGTTCTGGTGATTGAGGATCTAAAGATTCTTTTGAACTGATCGGGGTTTTAACTTGTTCTAGTTTTTCCATAAATTCGCTCAATTGTTGGTTCTTATTCACCAAACAGCCTTTTATTTCATCCAATCTTTGTAAAATATTTGGATCTTCTTGTAGTAAGATACTATCAAGATTATTCATATAAATCTCATCTTCTTTGACAACAGTTGATATAATGTTTCTAATAATGGAAATGGAGTCTGAAGTAAATTCTTTCAGATTATCCAAACTCGGTGCTTCAGTCATTGTTGGTTCTTCTTCCAATTCTTCACGATCTTGTTCCAAATTCACAACATCATTTTCAATATTTGCAATTATATGCAATAAATCGTCTCGTTTCTGCTTTTCCCGTTGTAAATCTTGCATCAATTCTTGATATTCCATATTGATTTGATTCAATTCGGCTCGAATTTTTTTCTTTTTTAGTAAAATATCATCGTAATCAGATTGCAATGCAACCATGCGTGTTTGCTCAGTCGATATTTCAGTTTCCAGCTTGTCTGCTTTAGATTCCATTAATGAAACTTGAGCACCACAAAGCTTTAAATTTTCCTGTAACTTGTCTATCATTTCTTGGTAATCGTCATTGTCTTGTTGCAATTCTTCATATTTTTTAGCCAAATCTATCCGCAATGAGCCTAGTTCTGATAAAATCATTTGAGCAACATTTTTCATATCAGACACTTGATAGATTTTTTGGTTTGAGTATTGAGAAATCAGTTCCTGCCATTTGATGAGTTCTTGCTCCAGTTCAAATTCAGTAGCGGAAACGGTCTCTTTTGTGTTACTTAAATTTGCAGCCAGTTCTTCATTTTTCTCTGAGATATGGATTGTTTCTTGTTCCAACTGAATTTTCTGAGATTTGACTTCATTCAGTGTTTGTAATACTTTTTGCAAGTCTAAAACCAAACCATGTTCAGATTTGTAGCCATTTTCCAAGGAAATATCAATCAGATTTGGATATTCAATTTTCAACTCTTCAATCTCATTACTGATGCTTTTGAAATCACTTTCCAACTGTAATTGCATTTCTCTGAGGGTCGCATTTAAATTTTCTTGCATTTTTTCAGTTCTTAGCTGTTCTTGTGCCAATGTTTCATTTTCATTTATCATGCCTTCAATTTCATTTGTCAAATTTTCTTGCTGTAATTGTAATTCCTCAGATTCGGCTTGCAAGGATTGTATTACACTTTTCTGATTTTGTATATCTTCAGTCAAATTAAATACTTCATCGTCCAATCGAACCAAATTAATTTGAGCAGATTCGAGTGTCGATTCATTCTCAACAATACCACGCTTGACAAGTTCTATTTGAGATACGATATCTTTGTTTTTGTTATTCAGAAATTGCATTAGATCCGTGTTTGTTTTTAAAGTCTTTTCAATCTGTAATCTTTCTTGAACATCTTTCTCGATTTGAGAAATGTCTATTACTGGAATAGTGTAATCTATGCTTCGAAGTTTATCAATCATTTCACCAATAATCATGGATGAACTCGACTGCTGAATTTTTGGACCAGAATACTCGATGTTGAGCTCCGGAATTTTGGAAATATCCGGTATTTTAAGACTTTTAATTTCTTTCGGGATGTATTTTTCAAGTTTTGGTATATTTTTAAACGTCGGGTTTGCGACAAATTTTAATACGTTGTAGACTTTTAATAAATGACTGTCCAGTTTATATTTGTGTATTTGGTCGATGACCATATCGTATTCTTGTTTGATAGTTTTTAATTTGATAAGACCTTCTTGCTTGGCTTCTAAAATTTCTTTTTGTTTGTTTGTAATATTTTGAACCAAAGATTTGTGTTCGGCATCCAGATCAAAATACTTGGCAGAACTTTCGTCGTACTGTTCTTGAGTAATTTGTGCATTTAGAGCCACTAATTTTTTGTTTTTCTCAGCTAATTTGGATTGTAATTTAGAAATTTCCTTATCAACAGACTCCTGCTTAAGCATTAGTTCCGACAAATTTTGATTTGCGTTTTCTTGAATGGTATTAGTAAATTCAACTTTTTGGTTCAGTTTAATTTCCAAATCTTTAATTGTAGTTTCCGCGGAGTTCACTTCGGATGTAACAGCTTCTAATTTTGTTACTTTTGAGTGCAATTCTTCTTCGAGGTATACCAACCTATTCTTAGCAATATCTAGTTGAGTTTCAGTTTCCTCAATATTTTTCATTATTGTCCCCAATTGAGTATCCAGATCTGACTTTTCCTCTTCGGCTAGATTTATTTGTTCATTAAGGCTATCTAATTGTAATTTTAATTGATCAGAAAAGTCTTTGGCCGTTGATATAGAATCATTGAGGTGACTCTCATTATCATCTAATAATCGGGTAGAGAGCATAGTTTTTTCTAGCTCTTCATTTTCTGATTTGATCTGCTTCAACTTTGCTTCGGAAGAATGTTTTTTGGCATTTTCCTGCTGAATTTCAATTTGAATTTCTTTTAAACTTAAAATAATGGAATCTTTTTTAGAAATTAAATCTCGTTGCTTTGATTCTTGAAAATCGGAGAGCTCCTTGACTTTCTGCTCATAGTTAGACTGAATACTTTCCATTTCTTGCTGCAATAAGATTATATCTTCCTTTTTAGTTTTAATTTCATTTCTAAGCGTAACCTCTTCTGCGATAGGATCAGTTGTTAAAATACCAAAAAATGAGTCGTCGTTAGTGGCAGGGTTGTTAAATAAATCTGGCGAAATTTCTTTCTCGTCTGAAAGCCCTCTTTCCTCCTCAATTTTAACGCTATGCTTTATCATGGAATTTTCATTCTTTGCTTCTAAAAGATTTTCTTCTAATTCCAAATTTTCTTTTTTTAAAATGTTCAGAGATTTGCTCAAATCTTCTTTTTGCTGTTCTAAATCTACTTTGCTTGCTCGAATTGTGGATAGTTCTGCTTCAATTTTTACATTATGCGCCTGCGATTCCTCAATTAGTTTTTTCGAATTGATAAGCTTAAAATTCTGATCTTTGATCTCTGATTCTTGTGACATGTTTGAATTGACTAGTTCGTCGAATTTGGTTTGTAACACATCCCTTTCTTGTTCCTCTTTAGTAATATCACTTTCTAATAACTCTAGTTCTTCTTTGATAACTTGTTTTTTAGACTTAGTTGACTCAATTAAGCTGACCAAATCTTCAAGTTCCTTTTGCTGATCTCCCAACAATGTTGTTTGTTTTTCTAAAGTGTTAAAATTTTCCAAAGATGATTTTTGATGGTTTAGTAAATTTTCTAATTCATTTATGCGATCATCCTTAGCTGCTATTAGATTCTGCAATTCTTGAGAGTGTTCAAAAGACACTGAACTTAATAAATGTACAACTTTGGCTAATAAATCGTCGTCGTCATCTGTGGTGAATATTTTATCGTCTTTTTGAATGGATTTCCGTTTTTCTTGAAGCTTTTTAAATTTTGACCTACCAGCAGCTAATTTTTGGCTGCGGTCTGCAGAGTCCATTGTTTCGAAAATTATTGCAAATCATCAAAAGTCAAATTTTGTTTAAAACATTGGAGCTATGCAAAGCACCAGCGAAATGGTTAGTGTTGATGAGCCTAAAAGAAAACGTAAGCCAAATGTGGTGAAAAAGCTTAAAAGTATCTTTGATAAGATACAGCCAGAACATAACAAAATCCTAGTAATACAACCAGGAAGTCATTTTATTCGCATTGGATTAGCTGATCAATTGGTTTGTCAAACCTACCATCATTGCATTGCTCACCCAAGTGAAAAAGACAAACCTATCGAATTTTATTATCCAGAGGAAGAAATTGAATATTCGCGCCAAGAAGTTTTACAGTATGTCAAAAAGCATAAAGTACGACCAATCCCAAATGGCAAAGTGAATGCTTCAAACTTTAACTCCAGTAGTCAGCAAATTGAGCTTGAGGATTACAATGATGCTTTTCTAATTGATTTTATAGAACCCACCAAAGGCACCCAAAATTTAGACGCCAATGGCAATACTGATCCAATGGATGTGGATCAACCCGAATATTATGTTGGAGAGAAGGCAAGGAGAATCGCTTCCCTACACCACACTTATCCTGGATCAAATACCTTTAAACTTTTTTATCCAATTCTTTACGGGCTTCCAAACATCAGAGACTACTCATCTATAGAAGCAATTAAAAACGATCTTTATAAGATCTGGACTTTTCACGCTCTCAAATTAGTGGATAATTTTAAAGATTATTTCGTTATGCTGGTGGTAGATGATTTATTAGACAGAAAAACATTGGGCATCTACGCTTCGGTACTTATGGATATGATGGAATGTGCTGGAATCCAGCTGCTACATACCAGTGCATGCTGTGGTTTAGCAACTGGCTGGTCAACTACGTGTGTGGTTGACATTGGTGCCCAAAAAACATCAATCGCATGTGTTGAAAATGGGCTCTCACTTCCCTATAGCCGGATTTATTTGCCAGTCGGTGGTGATGATATCACATTATATTTGAGCTACCTTCTTACAGGCATAAATTTTCCAAAATTGAGCATTGATTCAAAGCCATGGCAATATGATGTGATTGAAGATATTAAAAAGAATTTTGTTTCTCTAGAGCCACAAGAACTAAAATTGCAGCAATGTGAGATGTATTTAAGAGATTATCAATGCAAAACGGTTAAAATGGAATTTAAAATGTTTGATCAGCAAATAATTGCACCTTTTGTACTTCTTTACTTATATAGTTGTTATTTAATGACCATCTATTTGATACTCATGAGAAGCTCAATGATTTCAAGAAAAATATTTGTCTCTTTGTGGATGATCCAGACATGGGCATCACAGTGGAACGAATTAAACATTTGTGGAATAGAGTCTTCATTAACAAGAGTGAAGATGAAAAAATTGGAAGAAAAGAGCAATATAGAAGTAGGAGTAGAGCACCCAATCTGATTACTGGTCTAGTTTGTTTAAATCACTTCAAGAAAGAAGAAAATTTACTTCCTGAGGAAAAGGTAATAAAGGTTGAAGATAAAAAGCAAATTGAAGATGTTGAACCTCAGGATAGTGACTCCGACTCTGCTAGCGTCGCTGAACAAGAAAATGCAGTCATCTCTTTTAATGAAGACGAGCTGAACAGTTTTTTTAGCGCACCGTTGGATACAGCCATATACCTTAGTTTGGTACGAGCAAGCATTGGTCAGCCAGACAAGATTGCCAAGTTTGGGAACAATATCTTGCTGACTGGCGGTGGTGGAAAGCTGAAATACCTCTCCAAGTTTCTAGAAGAAAAGCTTTCGGAAAAAATTCCTAAAGTGCAATGTAAAAAAGCCCCAAGAGAGTTGGATTCCGAATCTATTGCGTGGCAAGGTGCGGCAGAGACTTCAAAAATAATCGATACTTGGGTGACTAAGCAGGAATGGGACATTAAACGAGAATTTGCAATTAATGATAAGGCTTATTTTGTTTGGTAAGCAACAGCATTTATTTTAATTAAATCTTAAGAGTTTAATTACTATCATTCATTTATCGATTAGCTTCAATTGCAACTTTACACTCTGGCAAAAGTACTTTTTCTATAACTTGACCTCGGTCTAATTTGTATCCTATTTCTGGAAGAATTGGTAGCTTATCCAAAAGTTTGACGTTAAATTGCTCGCACATTTCTTCTACATGTTTCTTTTTGCTAAATAAATGACTACACACATCACAGTGAGGACATACATAGCCAGACATATTTTCAATTACACCTAGGACTGGTAGACCAACGCGGTGGCAGAACATTAGTTCCTTTTTGACGTCATTCACAGCAACTTTTTGGGGCGTTGTCACAATAATAGAAGATAATGTCGAATCTTTGTTGTTTCTGAGATCATTTGCTTGAAGATATTCCACCAAAGTCAAATGCTCATCACTAGTACCAGGAGGGCAGTCAATTAGCAAAACATCCAGTTCCGGCCAATTTGTCTGAGAGATAAATTGCATAATTAAAGCATTTTTCTTCGGACCACGCCAAATTACAGGATCATCTTGATTTTCCATTAGAAATGAGATTGACATGATATACACGTTGTGTTTAAAAACTGGCTCCCATCCGCTTTCGCTCATCCTAATCGACTCATTCAAACAGCCCATCATCCTACTTTGTGAAGGACCACAAAGATCAACATCGAGTATTCCAACATGTTTAGTCTTTGATAATTGATGCGCCAAAATCGATGTGCACGAACTTTTTCCACAACCACCTTTTCCGCTCAAAATTAAAATTATTTGGGTCATTCTGAAGGGGTAAATTTTGTTGAATTATATTGCTCCATTTGTACATATAGTTTTCCTGATTTCCAGTTATATCCATGGAGTTTGATGTTTATCGATTTACTAAACTCGGAATATTTGCAAATCGTGCCAATCTGAGAGTCGACGATTTATCGCTTATCGGGTAGAATGGGTATAAAT
>JADGIG010000244.1:0-11841 GCA_018985235.1 Sanchytrium tribonematis
TTAGATATATCCAGCGATGCTAGTTGCTCAAATTCACCCACTGTAGCGGAAATAGAATTAGGAAGATCCTTGGTAAATGCAGAGCGCTTCAATTCTTCAATAAATTTTGCAGCGATATTTCGAACTCGCTTTGTTAAATTTTCGACTTCCAAATAGGAAGAATTGCTTTCGTTAAGAGAATCTATAAAATAGTCTTTCAAATCCGACGGTACCCAATCTGATTTTCCAGAACTGAGTACAACTGACAACAAATAAGCAGAATACTGTTTCTGAATAGCGTAATTTGATACAATATATGGTTTTAAACATTTGATGTCAGGATTTTTAGAGAAAACGTATGCCAACGCATCACAGGCAGTGAGCCTAGACTTGATCAGTATATCAATATCCACCACACCCAAATCCTGATTTGCCATTGCTTGATCCATTGAAGATATAGGAACCAGCATTAATCGTGATTCGTAAGGCTGTCCAAGAGGATGAAAAGCAAGTTGCATCCAAAAAGGCACATATTTTAAAACCTCTGGAAATGCATCAGTCATGAGCATCCATGTTTTTAGACTTTTTTCTAAAAGAGTTTCCTTATCCTCCAAGATGAAATTGTAAAAAACACGAGTAACCAAATCAACAGTGACCCAATTTTCAACATCTTTGAGGCAATTAACAACATTTAAAGTTGCTTCGCGAACACTGTATAGATTGTGTCTAAAGAACTGTAGAATTCTTGGTAAAACAGCGCTTAAGGAATCCGGATGCTTTGAATAAAGGTCTTTAATCTGCTTTAATTGCATCAATGTACTCAGCAGATCCATGACACTAGATGTGCTCGCACTGAGATCATCCAAATCACACAGCGCTTGCCAAAGAACGTTTAATAGCTTGAACAGGTCTAAATTTAATTTCATTAAAGGATTATCATCGATAGTATTTTCACTAAGTTTTTTAACAATGGGACATAGAGCTTGTGCCGCAATCGATCGTACATCATCATCAACGTCTTCAAGTCCTTTTAAAACCACATCCCCGCAAAGTTCCCATAGTTCTGCAATTTTGTCTTGCCTGGTGACTAAGATATACTGAATACTTAATAGTCCCGCATGCTTGGCATCCCAACTAATTTTGTCATTTTTCCCGCCAATTTTTCGCTTTTTCTTTACCTCTTGCTTGCTACTATTGTGATAATGTCCAGTTACAATTTTAAGTGCACATTTCATTGTAGATATCAATAAGTCAAGTTCTGCAAACTGACAACACACACCTATTACTTGAGCGCAAGCTTCTCGTACGGGACATATAATATGATCGCCTACGAAATCAGTAAATTTGTCGTTTAGCAAAACATTAAACACATGGCTCAAAACATGTTCGAGTTCCTTCTGGGTCCATTTGAAATCCTGTCGCTGAATGTTACGTAAGCCGATAAGAGCTCCATGGCGGACAAACCAATAAGGACTGTTGACATTAGATAAAAGATAAACATATATTTGCTCCAGCCCCCATTTAGAAATACCTAGGAGTGGGTCTGCTTTTGTTGTTTCTTTTGCTTGTACCACAAGTGTTTTGCTGTTTTTGATGTCTGAAGAGGAACTGGGAAATGCAGATGCTGGTGGTGTTTTTTGCTTTAATTTCCTTTTTAGACGATTTCTTTCCCTTGCCGATAAGTTAAGATTTTCAAATTCAGTCGATCCAGCCAAAGGAGAATCAATCTCCGCATCAGGTTCAGTAAAGTGGTCGGGCTGTCCTAGCAAAGCATCACCCAGTTCGACAATTGTCAAATCGTCAAAATCCATATCATCATCCACAATTGTCCTGCTCAAGTCTGATTCATGGTCTAAGCAAATGCGGCATATTTTTTCCAAAGTAATTTCGCTAACATATCTGCATTCCGATTGCTCAGATAGCAAACATGAACTTAATTGTAACAGTATCTGACCGATACTGTGATATTGGTTCAAAACGCTTTTACTAATCTGTTCACTAGCTAAACTTTTATTTGAAATCGGTTGATTTGACTGCAGTATATCAAAGAGTTTGCTTAGGCGAGACATTTCAAAATTACCTACTTTCAAAGAGGAGCCATACGGTTTTATATCAAAAAATCTATAACATATCTGATTGGCTGGACCAATGGGAGTATTTTTCTGGCTGCATCTGTATTTTGTAAATATGTTATAATTGATTTATTGAGAGATATCAAATCAAGGCATGTGAAATTATATCATTGGTGAAAATTGATGGCAATAAATATTTTGAGACAAAAATGTCAACTGGGAGTTTGGCGGAACGAGCGGCTTTGAAAAGGAAAGAAATAGAGAGAAAAATCGAGCTTCGAAATTTAATATTGCCTGAAAATGATGAAGTGGTAGTTAAGGCTTTGAAGAAATTGCGTCAGGTCCAATTGTCCACTGCAGAGAAAAGAAAAGAACAATTGCGGCAAATTTTATATGAAAGAAAAACTAATAATCTTTCATATTCTATCCCAGAAATTCTAAAAATCCCAGATAATTCTCAAGATGATGAAGAATTCTGGAGTTTGGGAAATTCAAAATTACTGGAATTTCGAAGGCAATTGGGTCATGAATCGCTCTTGAAGGCGAAATTGAGGCTTGAATCTTTAAGAACTACGGCATCTATAGATATCGACGTCTTAAAAAAAAGCGAAAGTGATTATTTGAAATTTGTGGATAATTTGAAGCCTTATTCATCATTCGCGATAGCAAATCGTCCTATAACCTGCATAGAAAGTCATCACATTTCAAATAACAAGATCGCAATTGGAGAAATGAGTGGAAGACTTCAATTATGCGATATGAATAAAGAAAATATTAAGGCAAATTATGAAAGCAATGAACATTCTGGAAGGATATCAGACATTCAATGGCATCCTTCTGCAAATCTCGAGGAAGATGTTGTCCATTTTTTGACAGCAGGGAACGATGGAAAAATATTTTGTTATAATATGGAGACTAATGACCCATTTGTCGAAGTAGTAGGTCACGCTCAAAGATGTAATAGAATAAGATTTCTTAACCGAGACTACTTTGCAACTTGCGGATTTGATAACTTAATTAAGATTTGGGATTATGAAAGCATGACTTGTTTGCTGGAGCAATCAGGACACTCTCACTCTATATACGATATAAGTGTCCATCCTGATTCATCTTTGATAAATTCTGGAGATCTCGGTGGTACCGGAAGACTTTGGGATATTCGAACGGGTAGGTCTTTACATTCTTACCAATCTCAAAAAGGAATTTTATGCAGTCAATTTCATCCAAATGGGTTTTGGCTTTTTACAGGCGGGGAAGACGGAATTATTAGAATACACGACATTAGAAAATTAGAAGTTTTGTATGAAATTCCGGCTCACACTCAAAGCATCACCAAACTTCTTTTTACCTCTGAAGATGCAAAGAACCCCGGATGCCTAATTTCAAGCTCTTTTGATCGAAGCATCAAATTCTGGAGTGAAAATGATTGGCAACTTTTGGGTCATAAATCTGCACATGATGGTAAAATAACTAGCCTTGACTGGAAAAATAATAGGCTGCTTTCGGGCGGGTTTGACAGGAAAATCAAGCTTTGGAGCATTGAGTGATTTTTAACACAACTTTTGCGGGGAAATAACTTTTAACAGAATAAAATAAATGAAATCAATTAAAACGTTGTTTTCAAGGAGGTTTTTGTAACTACGTTTTGTAGTTTACTCAAGTGAGAGTGTCAGGGTCCAATATTATTGGGTCTGTTACCTCTCACAAAGATATTCGACGTTTAGAGTCATTAGCAGTTTTTTGCAAATGTAGTTTAATGTCGGACATTATCTTAAACATTCACAACGCAGGTATTGAGCTAATGATCTTGCATGTAGAAGTATTATTATAAGTTACTTTATTGTGTGCTTTCTTTTAAGTAAGCAATTAAGTCTTCACGATCTGATGCTTTTTTCAAACCAGCGAACGCCTAAATAAAATTATAGTACCATTTTGGTTCCTGGAATGTACTTCTTAGGATTTTCTAGATACTCAAACATGGTTTGCTCACCCCATTCCACTCCACTTCCTTTGTTCGCAGCTGTATAGCCATAGCCAGGAGCACTACCAGCAACTCTACCAAAAATGCCCCAAAGGTTAGGGCCAACTTTGTGAGGACCGCCATTTTCAACAGTGTGGCACTGAGCACATCTTGTCTTGAATAACTTACTTCCTTTAACTGAATCACCAGCCATTTCTGATCTGTTTCACAAGGATCATCGTGCCAGAGTTGTTTTCAGGTAGCCACATTTTTCAATTACTAAGACTTGATAGAATAGAAAATTTAAATCAGTGATATCGATATAATCACAATCTAAGAAAAAGAGTTGGGAATTTTGCCTATGAAATCACTTTATTTTGAAACAAATGTCGAAAAATCTCGGGCAAGAGCTTAATCGAATAATGGCTTCGACAATTGTTGACTGGCCAGATGTTGTGGCCATGCTTCAGAGAATAATAAAATGTCTTGCCAAATATAATTCCACTGATCACATTGAACGAGAAATTTATCTACGCTTGTTCAAAAAATGCCATCTGTTTATGAATCCAAAGTTACCTGCAGGAGTGCACGCAAAGGTTATGGAGCTCTACAAATTAATATGGTGCAATTTGGATGAATCTGAGAAGCAAACTTACATGCAATATTTAGTACTTAGTTTGCAATCATTTGGACTCATTAGCATGAAGATGAAAGCAACCATGATCGAAGTCTTTGAACTTTTTGTCTTATCCCCCTTAGGATCCTGTGGAATGCCTATAATAGCAAGCATTTTACCTGGAATCGAGGAAGAGCAATCTGAAACTTATTTACCGTGTATAGATCTTTTAGGAAAAATTTGCAAGAATGTAAATGAATCGCATTTTTATACCACAATTTGGCACATTATCATCAATTACCCCGAATGCAGGATACCTGGGCTAATGTATTTAATTAAAACGCTTCCTACTAAGATTGACATTGAAGATATTGTATTTTTGTTTAGTGGAGATCAACACATAGTGGTAAGCGCATTCGAAGCATGTTTTAATGATCCTGATCCAAGTGGTCTTGTTCACAGAAATGCGTTAGATGTTTTGTTATATTTTTCAATGGACCATCCCGTTTTCGAGTCTCTTTATTTAAAAAGACTTATTCATGCCGCATTACTTGCATGTCTCAAAAGGGACATGAGCTTGAATAAGAGGCTCTTTCAGTGGATATGCCCTTCGGAACTATATTTTAAAAATATCTCTTCAATTTTATTTAAAGTTTTGCGAGAGAAAATCCTCAACGATCCATATAATTCATTTAAAATTCTCATTTCTTTAATGGATAAGCCTTTAGCCATGAATTTAATATGTGACTTGATACCCTTTATTATCGCTTATTTGAGTTCTCATAGTTTTATAAGCAGTGCCCAATCGTTTTTAGAATCAATACCAAAGCAGACTATTTGGACTATATACAGAGATTTTTTGTACCTCGAAGAACTTCCTAATAAGATACCACATAAGAATAATCCTCAAATCATATTCAAAATGTTTTTTGAAAAGTATACATTTCAAGAAAATTCTGATCGAAATTACTACCTCCCACTAACTTTAGCTAATATTTTAATTAATTTGCCTCAATACATGGTAGATACTTGGATTTACTTGTTCCAATTTGCAAAATTCGACACTGCATTTGTTGAGAACTTTGAATTGAAACTATCAAGTTTTGAAAATCCCGAAACCCCTATTCAAAAACAAACTATTTACCACGTGATTATAAAAACTGTTCAAAGACTTCAAACATGTAAATCTTACAGCTCCTTAAAGCCAATAGCCATGGTATTTTTGCATTTAAGTTCGATCAAATTCTTCACAGAACCATTAGGAATTCTAGAAGAAGATTTCCAAATTGAAAAGGACCTTAGTGATTTTGACCAGGCAGAATTCTGTGCATTTATGATTGCTTATAGATATTTTCAAGATTTCAAAATCAAAAATTTAAAAATTTGTATGCAAAGAATTCAATATCTTTGGTTATATTTCGAGAAATATCGATCACCCCAAAGCATGAAATATCTTGTGCTTATAGACGTAAATGTTAAATTACTTGACACTTTTTTGAGTGAACAAATATTACAAAGAAGATCAAACTCATCCAGGTTCCTGCATAGACTTCGTTTACTATTAAGCAATTGCTCTCACGAATTTTTTGTCCCGCGAACGTTGTTCTCGTTAATTGTGCTGCACAGAAAAGGCGAACTGCCAACCTTATTATTCTTAGAAGTTGTACAATTTCTCCAAGAAAACTGCAAGTTGCACCAATCTAGCATTATTTACCATTTCTCCAGCATGTGCAATAACAAAGAATCAGAATTATTTTTCCCTTATACAAAAAAATTTGGCAATCACACAATTACATATTTTAAACCTATGAAGTTGATAAATTATCATCAACTATTATTTGTTTATGAAGTGCTACTTCATTTCTTTGGTACAATCACGGACCACCTTCATGATTTAATATTTCAAGATCAACGTGATATCCTATTGATGGGCGAGACAATTAGATTGATGGCTAAAAGGCTTATGATTATCCCAGAAGAGAAGCACGTGGGCCCATTTTTACAGATGGAAGAAATGTGCATCAAGTTGATGAGTGTTTTGGTCGAAAAATTTATTAATTTTCATATTGACGAACTACGTCCCTTGCTTAACTGGCTATATGAATTTTCTTTTGACAAATTTCATCTCATTGGTTTAAGTATGCAGACGTCTAATGCTATGATATTTTTTACTTTTCTTGAAAAAGTCGAAAAATTGTACATGAGGGTTAGCACAATAACAAAGTCCACATTGACTAGACAAGAGAAAATGTTTACAATTTTCAACGTCATTCACCATCTTGCTTTAAATAGTGAAATGCACAAAATCACACAATCTGATTTCTTTTCCCTATTGAAATACCTCAAATATTTGAACAACTCGATATATGATATATATCCCTACTTTTGCTATTACTTAAAACACGGATTACATCTTTTACTTCAAAATCAAAAAGTGGATGAGCAATCTTTTGTTGCAACTCAAATTATAGAGCTACTTAGTACGATAACTTACGAAGCTTTTATTGGCCTAATTGACGAACAGCCTGAAATCGAGATGTCTTCAATTGATTTTTCGCTGGGAGAATCTCAAATGATAACTATTAGTCCACTTTTCATAAATTTAAAATCAAAATCAGTTTTGAACAATGTACAACATTTGGCGGATCTGATGATTTTACTAATTGAAATTTCTACAAAGAGTGACTTGAAGATAGGCCAACTCGTTGACGAATGCCTGGTAAAACTGTTTAGCTCTCCAAACAGGTATATCGTTGATGCAGTGGCAATTCTTTTTGAGTTTTACGATTATGAGTCCCAAAAGCTTATCCAAAACTTATTCGATCATTTTGATTCTAGCATAAATTTAAAAATTTGCATGAAGCTTTGTAACTTGATCGTCACAGGACTAAATTCTTCAAGATTTACAAACACCCAGTTTTATATTTTATTGCTAACACATATTGTAAATAATTCTAAAATGGAAGACATTAACAACTCACTAATTCCACTTGTTTCACCAATCATTAAACTCGATTTATTTAAATTGGAACTAAAAACAAAAGTATTTTTGATAGAAATGATTGACAGAATCATTGTACAAACAATGGCTTCAAACTCTCTTTTTAATGATAAGATACAGATCTTCAAGTGTGTTACGGGGGCACTTGGTCAAGACCTGGGAATGTTTATTGCTAAGCAATCTCCTGTTACTACGTATGACTGCAATATACTTTTCACAACAGATGATTCACTAATTTTTGTAGCTTACATATTAAAGAAGCTTCCTCAAATTTTAGAAAATTTTAGAATTTTTGTTAGAGAATTAGATTTATTTTTGCCAACTTTTATGGTTTTAGAGCAAAATCTGAATGCGTTATTGAAAAAATCCTTTATGTTTGACAACGTGATTGAATTTTACAGTTTATTGAGTGAAGATATAAAATCAATTAAAGAGTATAAAAAGTCAATGTCAGACGTGTTGCAAGACGCATATCTTTTTGATAAAATTAATGTTCAAAATTACGATGCAATGTCACGAATTGCCAATTTTTATGCGAGGGATGTAGATTTTACAATTTTAATGGATCTTCAAAATACAAACAGCATTTTTGCCTCTAAAAAACAGGAATTGTTGGCAATTTCGATGCAGATTAAAAAAGCCAATCTATTTTTATTTCTTCTTGATCGTGGCAAATGCGAGTTGATTTTAAGAACCTTTGAGGAAAAGTTTTTGAAATACATAAACGATTATTATGTAGATTTAAACTCAGATGTATTTCTTTTAATTTTTTTATTATTATCAAAGATAAGTAACACAATTTCGTTTACAATGTGGCAAACAATTTTGTATGAAATTTATGAATTTTTATATGCAAACAAAGAAAATTTTGAAAAGACTTTAAAATTGATAGAACTTTGTGATGTGTTTAATTTTAGAGAATACGAATGCTTTAAACACTTGCTTTTTCCTAGAAGTGGGAACGATGTCGAGGATGAATATCATAAATCAGTTTTGCTCGAGATTTTAGACAAGTTGAACGAATCGGACTATGAACAGGTTCAAAATGAAGAATCTGAAATATTGGATGACGATATTTTGGATTCAGAAATTGAAGCTAAAGATTTAATATTGATTGGAAAAACTAATAATGACAACAAAAAACTCAAACAAGCCATTTTAAGAATTGTTGCCCCTACTAGATATAACATTAGATTAGAAGACCTAGAGGATAGCTTTCAAAAAGAAGTTTTGACTTCTAAATAATCGTTAAAAGTCTCGAAATATTGCCACCAAGTGTTCATTGAGTAAAAGGCTATCCCATAGTCGTTTTCGTAATCTTTGATAATTAATGACCAATTTTTTATCAGCGTCTTTTAAAGCTGAGTCGCCTCGTCCCAATCGAAGCTCTATAATTCGATGTCGCCTTTCTTCTTCCAATAATCTTGACAATATATTGTATTGAAATTTGTATAAAGCATCAAGAATTGCACCATCTAATTCTGATTGAGTCTTCAGCTTGTAAATATAATGTCCCCGAGCAGGATTTCGCTCTTGAGATTTAAAAATTGGAAGTATGTCAAAAATTGCACCTCCACCAATGACGCCACCTTCGTTTCCAGCAAAAGTAGACATTCCAGGGCTTATTGACAGCGCATATAACAATTGCCTGGTTTCTGAAAATGGCAGCATGGACTCATTTGCAATCATTTTTTCATCGCCATTTTTCAGACGACACATTGCTCTATACACCCGAAGCGCCTTATCACCAAGCCTACTTCTGATGCTGCTTTCTACGACTGATTGTCTCAATAGCAGTGTTAAATGCTTATAAGGTACTAAAAATTGATCACTCGGCTCTGAAGAGGCAGTTTGGATCACTTTTGAAAAGTTTTTTGGTTCTTCATTCGGGGATCCAAAATGAGTTTTGTAAAGATAGCCATGAAAGCAAAGCAAATCAATATAGGATACTACCTTTTCTTCGTGAGTAAAAGCAGTGGTATGAATCGAGTCATGAATTTTGCTTTCATCTGGTCTGACTTTTTTAGATATATGATCCGGCGTACAAATTCCACCTACAGAATCCTTGCAACCTTTAAGATGAGAGGCACTGATGTCCAATATTGCTTTGAGAACCAAGGTGGCTCGTGGATTGAGAGTTACTGATTTTAATATGTTTTCGTTTCGGAGTTCAACATCCAATCTGCTAAAATTTAAAACAAAAATAGACTCCATTTTTTTCTTTTTCAACGGAGGTTGATATTCTTGTACAGCAAGGTTTCTTTCTTTGTCAGTTGCCATTAATGACAGTGAACTAGTTGCAGCATCTATCATAAATTGCTCATTATCAAAATATCGGTCATTCAATTCAGTCACAAAATGGTGTAAAACTAGACTATCCCATACTTTGCCATTCCCATGATATGTTCCACTTTCACAAAATATTTGAAATATTTTCACAGCTTCTTTGCCATACAAATCTTCCAGAATTTCAGCATATAAAGGAAACCTTAATCTTCGAAATATGAATTCATTGTTGGTCCTGTATATGGTAGGATGGGTTCGACTATAATGTACACATCTGTGCTTAAGAAGTCTTATCATTATCTTTTTAATATCTTTAAATTCCTCAAAATTAGCTTTTAATTCCGATAAGGTTGATCCACCCTTTTTGGCCAAAAAGTTGCACACGCGAGACGCTTTAGATCCGAAATGCTGCTTGATAATCAAGGTAATCAATTGGGTTTGATGAATAGTGGATACAGCGTACGATACATTAATTTTAGAAATGGAATTGATAGGAGTCATGAGTTTTAAAAGGGACCTTAATTTATTTATCACATTCAGTTGTATGATCCAAACCGAGCTTGAAGTGCTTTCTCGTAATCGTCACTGACCAAGCTTCTAAAGCTGCCTACAATGTTGAAGTCTTTTCCTTTTTCCGCTTGTTCTCTCAGGAATTCGAATTCCCCAGACTCGTTGCACATATTTCTAAATATACCATTGTCTTTCATCAGCAGATTGTATGGAGTATCAAATTCAACCAATTTACCTTGATCGAGAACCATGATTCGATTAAAATCAATTACTGTTCTTAAACGATGAGCAATACACAAAATAGTGGAATCATCAAATTCAGTTCTAATGGTTTGTTGAATTCTTGTATCAGTTTCAGGGTCTACGCTGGCTGTCGCTTCATCCATTATAATAACTTTTGATCGCTTAATCAGTGCTCTTCCAAGACTGAGCAATTGTCTTTGACCAACAGAGTAATTGTTTCCATTTTCACTAACGCAAGAGTCCAGATTAACATCTCCAGTACCGATGCCGTCATTTGATTCACTTACAAAGTGGACTCTCTTCAAAGCATTCCACACTTGTAAGTCATCACATTCATCAAATGGATCCAGATTGGATCTGATTGTACCTGCAAATAAAACAGGATCCTGTGGAATAATTGTCAAAGCACTTCTTAGATCTTCTAGACCGATTTTGTTGATATTTATGCCGTCAATTTCGATCTTACCCTCTCTGGCTTCCATGAACCTAAAAAAAGCCACTGCCAAAGTGCTTTTACCAGCACCAGTTCGTCCTACTATTCCAATTTTTTCTCTGGGAAACACAGTAAAAGTCAATTGTTTTAAAACAGGTGGTAAAGCAGGAGAGTATTGAATAGTTAAGTTTTTGCATCTTATTTCACCAAGCCATGGCCAGTTTGTAGGAGGTCTGGCAGTATCTATAATAGCTGGAGCTTCTTGTTCAATTTGCATATATTCTTGAACTCGTTCCACAGAATTTAAATTCATTTCTACTAAAGCATTATACCTCACAAGCCACATCACAGAGTCTGTAAATGTCAAAGCATATGATAAACTCAGTCCCGCAAGACCTGCGTCAATTTTACCAGTGCTAAGCAATATTGCCAAACCTGAAGAGAGAACCACTATAGCACCTAGAAAATCTGTTCGAACTTGCAACCACCTATTAGAAACCCATAAATAAAAGAAAGCTCTATGATTTGTATCTATTTTGTTGTAATTTTGGGAAACAAATTGCGATTCTGCTTGAAATGCTCTAATGACATGGGCCCCTACGAGAGTTTCACTGAATTGCGCATATATTGGAGATCTAGTAGTGCTGTCAAGACGTTTTAATTCTCTGGATGTTTTCAAATAATATGATGATATATAATAATAAATAATAGAAACTGGGACAACCGCGATTAAAAATAATG
>JADGIG010000245.1:0-11822 GCA_018985235.1 Sanchytrium tribonematis
ACCAAACCAGTTGGAATAGGTTCTTTCAATTTGCCAATATTGGCAAGCATCATATAGTAATGAAATAAAATCTCATTGGTGGTTAAATTATTTTTTTCGATATATTGAAATAATTCTATAGCTTTGTTAAAATTGTTAAAATTAATATAGTGTTTGAAAAGCAAGTCAAGGTGTTTTTTGTCATATTTAGTGAGACTGATTAAACAATCATGTGCATTTTGTATCTCATATTTGTCAATATAATGATTGTAAAGTTGCTTTGCAGTCGCTTCGCTCGGCGATGTATTGAAGAGACTTTTTAATTCTTCTATATCAGTTATAAATAAATGAGACAGCTTGCAATCAGGCAACGGTTTCTTAAATTGTACCGCTGTATAAAGTTTAAAATAAATGGAACTATAATTTGAATAGTTTTTTAATAAAAAGTCATATAGGACCTTGTGCCGATCTGAAGTTGGTTGGGACATCGGAATCAAGTCTTTCTGATACAGTTTTCTGCAGTAATTTTGATAAACTGGATGAAGCTTGAATTGGTTAAGCTCTAGATTAGATGCGCGAATTTCTTGATTTTCCTTCTCGAATTCAGCGAAGGATTTGGTATGACCCAACATAGCTATATAAATACAAGCGTCGTAACTACAATTAATTTCAATTAGCTGGAACTTTCCTGATATAAAATCTGCTTCATTTCTAAGAGATTTTAATCCAGAATATAAAATTGAGTTTAGCTTATACAAAGTAGAGGACACTAATTTGAGTGAGTCTGGAACAATATAATTTATGTGGTGCAGTGGTGTAGGGTAGCATTTTTGTACAACTTTCATAGATAACATCAATATAAATAAAAGATTGGGGCTCCGCAGAGTAAGGATCAAATTTGAAAAATCGAGACTTGAAATAAGACTTTCAAGTGTAGGAAATATGTCGTCAATGTTATTGCAATGATATGCTCTCGTTAATTTGGTCTGAGCCTCATCATCTTGCTTAGTTTCATTCTTGGCTAGTCTAACAATCATTGGATTTTTGATCTCAGTTATTTTCCCTTCTTGCAAATGAATAAAATCGTTCTCAAGTACAGCAAATAGTGCATTGCTTGTCATATCATGCTTAAATAGTAGATTTTGAATAATGGGAGCTGTAAATTTTAAATGGTCTTCCGTAGCAGATTTCTGGTAAGTCTTAAATTCTGTTATTGTATTACCTGTAATAAAGCTGTAAATGGCATTGAAAAATATCACATTTAGATTTTGGCTTGTTTTCTTCATTTCTTGCAAATCCTTAAACTTTTCTAATGCAAAAAAACAAGCACTTTGCACAAATTCTGTAATCATTTTTGAGTTATTAGACTTTTGAAGGTATTCAAATGCTTTTGAATAATCACTACAGTCCACAAAAAAAGCCAGTGTTAGATGTGTATTTTGATATACCTCATCGTAAAACAATGTCTTGAAGGTATTTTTATATTCTGTTCCATAAGTAATAAATTGCTCATAATATTGAACTAAATTGTGCTTTTGACATTCAATTGCCCCAGCTATCAATTCTTTTAAATCCAAGCCTTCTTTAAATTTGGTCAATATTTGATCATTTGTGCCCTTATCCATATCTTGAGCGAATAATTTAGTAAATGCGCAATCTATAGATGGTACCATATCATACAAGCCCAGGTAGGAAAAAAAGATATAATTTTGTAGCTCACTCATAAAATGAAAAACAAGGAGAATTTTTATTCAGTTTTAACCATTTTGCTTTCAGAATCATTGATTTCCTCCAATTCTCGCTTTTTTGGTTTACTGAGTGGCGCATTACCAGTTTGCATATACCTCGGGTTCTTATCTCCTATAGCTGCTTTAGGATGGTGCGCAAAGTTAACTTCCCAATCAACAGATTTGCTTAACAATTTGCCTGTCAACGTGTTTTCATCAATTTTGACCCCCAATTTTGCAAAATGCGCTCTGTAAATATCGTATAGTTTTGAAATTGGAATGTTTGTTTTTATACAATCACCACCAACATGGGAGGTGCTTGCTTCGTAGCCAGCATTCCAAATAGCGTTTCTAATTTTAATGCCTTTTGGCATTTCACCTCGGAACACTTTGCTCAAGCCTTTATTTCTCAAATAAAGTGGTGCATCGACTTCGTCCATGACAGCACTGAGAACACCTTTTATACGCTTTGCTTCCTTGAGCAATTTTAGTTTATCATTAAATTCAAGTGAAGCTTGTAACTTTTTAACAAATTCTTTGTCATGAAGCGATCCCAAATAAATGGGCCCCGTCATTGTTAGTTCACTTGTACATTCAGGACACTGTATTTCAACGCTAAGTATTGAAGGTGAGAAACGATTCTTTTCATTTTTTGAGGCAATAGATTGATGAGTAAACCATTTGCATTTCAAACATTGGTACACTATACCTGTATTAACACAAGAATCCTTGGCTTGAAGTGCAGATGATTCAATTTGAACAAAAATACGAACATAAAAGTCAATAGATAAACATAAAAGTGGTTTCACCGCTCGCTTGTATCTATTTGCACTATTAGTAATTTGATTCAAGATAACTCTTACTGCCTGTTCATGAGAAAAGTCAGAATTATTAACAAAACCACCGTATTTCATAAAATTGCTTTCTAATTGTTTCCCACCTGCAAGAGTTTGCATATCTGTGCATGTAATACACAATAAACCGCCCTTATTCACATTTCTGACAGCGTTATCTATAAAGGGTGATGCTGTTCCGTATGGATCCAAATCAATAATGTCAAAATTTCTTTGAATTGTACTTGCATCTTGCTCCAATATTTCAATCCCTGAATCGTTATATGATTTTGAAGAAATTACTTGCTCGATCAATTCGTCAGAAATATCATTAGCCTTCAAAATTTTCTCCAGTTCATCTTTTTTTGTACGGATTGGAATCTTATTTAATTTCAAATTTTCTTTTATCATGTGGATTGCGTTTTGATCACAGTCGTTTGCAACAACTGTAACATCTTCTAACTCTTTAAAATATCGTATGGCTCTGAGTCCGGTGGCTGATAATGCATCCAGAATTGTTTTTCCTTTATGCTCATTCATTACCAGAATACTTAGATCTCGATTTACAGTTTGTGCAGGATTATAAAATACCTTTGAAGTGACGTTGATTCTGGCATCGCCTTCTTGAATTATTGTTTGTTGTGTCATTTTGGAGAACTCCTGTTTGAATCTTTAGGAGTGACGCATTTTTACAAGTATTATTATTTTTGAAACTTTTGCTGATATTCAATGAACAAGCAACTCTACAAATTTCAGACCGAAATTAAAGTCGTTCAGCATAAATTAAAGGCTACTTTTTCTAAAAAGAAAGCAAATCAACATAACCAAAGATTCGAAATATCTCAACTGTTAAAAGATAATAGGATAAATCACGCCAAAATAAAAACTGAATATGTTATTCGGGATGACTACATCATCGAGGCAATGGAAATTATTGAATTATATCTGGAATTGATTCTTGTCAGATCTCAGTTAATATTTAAAAAAGATTTTGATGAAAACTGTTTAGAAGCTATAGCTGGGCTTATTTATAGCGCGCCTAGACTCAATGATGTGCCAGAACTACTCAAATTACAACATATATTATCCTCATTGACGCGAGACTTGTTTAAAAATAAAAAAGACCTAGAATGCCCGGAATTAATATCAAAAATCAATCCAAAATTGAAAAGACTTGTTGATATGACAAGGGCACGTAATCATATTTTATCTAGCACCAGAATTAGTTGTCAGATATTGCCAAGAGATTGCGGATGCGTACTCTATCAAAATCGTTATTACCAATTCCGATTTGCTGGATAATACCAAAGAGATTGAGGAATTACTAAAGGATATACCAGATCAAGAAAGTAGCGATAGTGATGATCAGAAGCCTAATGTTTCTGCCAATGATATAGAACTTTTGCAAGACAGACTCAATCAATTGAAAAAATAAAATACCTAATTTATAAACCAACAGTAGTTAAAGGCTGATCGTGAACATAGACGGGGTAGCTTCCTAAGACTGTGACTTCAGAACAAAATTCTCTTAGATTATCCAAGGCTCTTTTAATCTTTTCTTCAGATTCGCTTCCTTCAATATCAACACAAAATACATGTTCCCATTGAGAAATTGCATTTTTAGCCTTACTAGAAGGAAAAGATTCTATTTGACAGATGTTGATTTCTCTTGTTGCGAAACATCCAATACTCTAAATTAGTAAAAATCACCTTGTATAAACTTCCAGGTCGATTCTGCAATCTAATAATCAAAGTAGTTTTCGTAGGCTGGCCACTTAATTTTAATTTTTCCGTCTTGGAAACTAAGAAAAATCTTGTCAAAGAATTCGGATCATCAACCCTTTCAACAATAGTCTTCAAATTGTAATGGTCGGCAGTTTCCTTTGGAGCAATAGCAGCATAAGCCTCAGATTTTTTATCAGCAACTAATTTGCAAGCTTCAGCAGTATCGTCGACATGAATCACATGAATTTTCTTTTTTTCCAAGTATTGCTTGCACACACTAGCGAGGTGACCAACAACAACAATATGTTCCAACTTACTAGAGTCTGTCGAATTACCAACCAATTGCAACGGCTTCGACCAGTAGTATTCACCTACGACATTCCATTTGTGATCAGCAATAAGTCTGAACATCTCACTTAATGTATGAGAGCTATTTTGGATGGCCAAGAATGCATACGGATGCGAACTTTGCAACAATTCTTCATAAGTCGAAATCGCCGAGAAGGATGCTTCTAATTTTGCTTTGCCAGAAAATTCTTTTAAAGCAAGGCTGGAATAGTTGTTTTCAAAACCATGGTAAGCGATTGTTGATTTAGTCATACAAAGGAGAAAACGGCCAAATGACTGCTGGGTTCAAATATAAAATTGTTGATTCAAAAGATATGAGCGAGTATATTATAAAATTGCTCATGGCAATGGAAACGGAACATGACAAATTGACTATCGGAATTGCAGGATCTTTTGTTGCTAGTCTACTAGTTGGGTTAAAACCCAAATATCCACAAAATTGGTATTTCATACTTGCAGATGGCCATTTTGTTCCATTTGAAAGCAGAGATTCTATCTTACTACATTTGTCGCAGATTCCAATTCCTCGTAAAAATATAATTTTATTTGACCAGAGCTTGGATTGCAAAAGTGCAGCAATTCAGTATGAAGAATTCATAAAGCCATACCTTCCATTAAAAATTTATTTGCTAGGAATTGGGGTTGATGGACATGTGTGTAGCCTCTTTCCAGGTCATAGAATGCTTCAATCTGAGAGAATTGTAGATTTTATTGAAGATTCTCCAAAAAATCCTCCGAGAAGAATCTCACTGACGTTAAAAACAATGAACGATCATGGCTCTAAACGAGTTATAGTCGTGGGTGGTAGTCAAAGATTGGAAGTGGTAAAGAAAATCTATCATCATGACAAATCGATACCTGCTGCTAATCTTGAAAATTGTATATGGCTCTTAGATGAAAACTACAATTGTCTTTCAGATATGTAATTAAGCTTTTACTTGACATTAGCAAAAAATTCTATTGCCATTTCGAAAGCTTCCTCCTTTGCCTTCTTTAACTCGCTTTTTCGAGTATCGGCCCTGACTGCAAATCCATGTTGAGTCCCGCACTTAAATTGATACTTTTTAAGGTCTGAATTATTTTTGCAAGCTTCGTCAACCGATAAAATATCGGCTTTTTTAATCATGAAATCATTTTCAGCGAGTTGCAATAAAGTTGGAACTTTAATTTTTTGGAAGTCTCTTTCCCAATTAAATTTGCCAGGATGACTCGCAACGACCGCATCAATGCATCTATCCATTCCTGCTAATAAAGCTACACTTCCACCAAAGCAATAACCTTGGAGTCCAACGAATCTGTATTTTTGCTTTAGTTCTGTCGAAATCTCAGAAACGATTTTAACTTTATCTTTGGGTTTGTGCTTCAACATGAATCTAAATAAATCTGGGATGCATTTTACAAAACACAACGTTCTGTAGAGCAATTGTTTCACCTTTTTTAAAGCAGATGGTGTGTCCTCTAAATTAAATCCGAAAACGGGATCTAGGCGCTTCGGACTGATAACAAACCCCTGAAAAATATCAGGCACCACCACAAGATACCCTCGCTCTGCAAATTGATCAGCGATGAGTCTCGTATTTGGCAGAGTAAATCCGAAAGCATCTGGAGCCAATATTAAAGAACGTTCAGAATTGCTTTTTGGCTTTGAGACATAGCATTTGTAGCCTGCCACTGTTTCTTCGATTCCTTTTGGAGAACCAACTTCTAAAAATCCCGTACAGCAATCAAGAGAAGTCATTAAAATTTACCCCTGTATTGATAATATAAATTATTGTAGCAATTTAGCCACGGCGTAAAATGATTCTCATTTTGTTTGCCTCAATTTTTGCAGACCAATTCATTATTAACAGATTTGATGAAACTAGCTTTGATAAAAAGCTCTTTAAAGTTGGAATACTTGGAGACTCAATAACAGAGTCTGGTAATTGGCAAAAAGGGTTTGTTCAATTGTTGACATCTAATTATGTCAGACATGCCGAAATTCTTGGAAGAGGCTTCTCTGGATGGAATACTAGGGTAACTGTGAAATATTTAAAGTATATCCTTCATTCACTACCTAAATTAGACTTGATCTTCTTGTTTCTAGGTGCAAATGATGCTTGTATTACTGGTGTACAGACAGTGCCATTAGAAGATTATGAAAAGTTTACCGCGATTCTTGCTGAGCATTTGCAGCTTATTTCAAAGAGAGTGGTGTTGATAACACCTCCTCCCATTGACAATTCTCGACAAGCACCTGGCAGAACCTACGAGAATACTAAAGAGTACCAAAAGAAGGTAGTCTCAATTGGACAAAAATTAAATTTGACAGTCATTGATTTGTATCAGGTGATAAAAAATGAAGACCTAGTTGATGGTTTACACTTCAATGATAAAGGAAATGAAAAAGTGTTCAATGAAATCAAGAATTACATTGATTCAAAATACAAGCTAGATGTTTTCTTACCTCAAGACCCTTATCACACAATGATGAAATAAATTTTGAAATGGCGGAGAATCCAAATGCAACATATCTTTTCCACCAAAGCGCAGCTTACAAAGGAATTGCTTTCATCGATATTACAAGCCGAAAAAACCCATTTTGAAAAATACTCAAACAAGCCATTCGTAGTTGCTGTAGCTGGTGGATCTCTGCCATCCATGTTGAAGGATTTAAAGCCGGAATGTCCAGAAAAATGGAAGGTCATCTTAGCGGACGAGCGAATTGTGCCAATTGAGCATGAGGATTCCAATGGCAAATTGTTGCTTGAAAACATGAGTTACATATCGAAAGATAATATTATACTAATCAACAATACTTTAGCGCCTCAGGAGTGTGCAAAAGATTATGAGCAAAAAATATCTGCGATTTTGCCAATTTCATTAGCATTATTAGGAATGGGACCTGACGGTCATATCTGCAGCTTGTTTCCCGGCCATAAACTCTTAAATTCGACCTCTACAGTGGATTACATAATTGATTCGCCGAAGCCACCTCCAAAGAGAGTCACCTTGACGTTTCCTATATTAAATGATGACTTAACTGACAGATATCTAATTGCGACTGGTGGTGGAAAATCGTCTGCGATTAAAAAATCGATTTTGAACAAAGACAAATCTTTACCAGTTTCTCATTTAAAAGACTTACAATGGTGGTTAGATGAAGAAGCAGCCAAAGAATTACCAAAATAAACTTACTTATTTACTTAATCTCTGGTCAAAACATGCTTAATTCCTTCGATTTTTTGAGCTGGACGGGCGTTGATTCCCCCGAAATATCCCATCTTTAAAATAAATTTACGAATAGTGTCGTAAATTATTAAAACAACTCCTGTAACTAGTCCCACGATAAATACTTCCCCTGGAGGTCCGCTTGTAAATAAAATGCTGTTGATTGCAGGTGCGTAGGCGACCATGCATGCCCAGCCAAATGAAAAGCAAATTCCAGCGTAACTGATCTTGTTGATGAAAATTTGTTTTGAAAAGATGTAATTGTACTTCACTTTTGTAATAATCAAATCACAAGCTTGGGCACATATCATACACAAGAAGTAACCAGTTTGTGCTTTTTGCAAAAGTAGATTATAGGCACCTTCAGGGATTTTAATAATATTTTCAAGTCTATCGTCATAACTTCGAGATCCATATACTTCAGAAGGAGACAAGGAATAGAATTTCCCATTGAAATCTGCTCCAATATAGAATGTTAAAAAGAAAGCAAAAAGTGCTCCAATGTGGATGAGTAATCCAAGTTGAACGTATGAGACAAAAAGCAACTGTCTATCTACCAAACTTTCATCACTAGGATTGTGCTTCTTTGTCCAGACTGCATCTACATAACGTTTCCAAAAACTCTTGACAGTTTTAGGTCTTGGTTGAGTTTCTAGTCTAAAAGAAGGAATTTTGCTCAAATTTCTAGCATCTTCATCGTCCAATGCTACAAGATCAGCAGGAACAACAGTTCTTCTTGGTGACTCAGCCATCAAATCATCTTCTTCCGCTTCGAACGCATAGGTTATGGCTGGAAAAGCATCAGTGAATAAATCGAGCATCAGAATTAAAAAGGGAGTAAAGGCTAATGGCAATGGCAGTATGATATGAAGTAAGAAAACCATATTCTCAGGAGTAACATGCGTAAGAGTGTATCTAATAGCTTTCTTGAGATTTGCAAAAATGAGTCGACCCTGAGCAATTCCCTCAACAATTGTAGCAAAGTTATCATCCATCAAAATCATCTTTGCAGCTTCTTTCGATACATCACTACCGCTTATATTCATCGAAATACCCAGATCGGCTCTTTTTAATGCAGGAGAATCATTAACACCATCTCCTGTTGCGGCTACAATGTGACCCTTGGCCTGACAACGAGCCACGATTTCAAGCTTCTGCTTAGGAGATGTACGAGCAAATACAATTTCCTTCTTGTTCAGAATTCTATCCCACTCTCTGTTGCTAAAAGATTCCAACTTTTCTCCATGAACAACAACTGCACGGTACTCGTCTTCTCCAATTGTATCTTCAGGTCTGTTCAACCTCTCAGCCACCTGTTCTCTTGTTTCACCAATTAAAAGACCCACTTGTCTAGCAATAGCTTCAGCAGTCAATGGGTGATCACCTGTAACCATGATTACAGTGATACCGGCAGATTGGCATGATCCAATGGCTTTTGAAACTCGATCTTTTGGAGGGTCTATTAAAGATATCAAACCTAAAAATACATACCCATTCTCAGGATAATTAACTGGATCAGACTCAAATTTGTATCCTTCATTGTATGAAGAGTCTAAGGGACAGTATGCAACAGCCAAAACTCTTTGGCCCTTAGAAGCCATGGTTTTATATGCCACATCAAAGTCGTTTTGAAAGCTGTCTGGAGTAGGTACTTTTGCTCCGTCTATCATTACATGTGAGCACATTCTAAGAATTCGTTCTGGAGCACCTTTAATAAAGATGGATAATTCTCCTTCATCGTGTTTGTATTTCGTTATTGTCATTGCCCACTTATTTGATGAATTAAAAGGAACACCAAAGACTCTGGGACTCTCTTTTCTAAGTTCATTTACATCTTGAAAATGTTTTGTCATAAATCTTAAAATACCACTCTCAGTTGCATCACCGTTAATTTTCTTCTTGTCTGGATCCTGATTTGCATCAGCTAAATCATACTCAGCCAAAAGATTCAATGCAGAAGCTTTTAAAAATATCTCTTGGTCTTTTGATTTTGGGTCCAACTTTTGGGATTCTTTTGTCAACGCCTCACCTGGATGGTGGAAGTAATGTCCATTGAATTTCTGGCTAGGTTTCCAGAAGTTAACAACAGTCATTCTATTCTGGGTCATTGTTCCAGTTTTATCACTAGCTAACAAAGTAATAGCACCTAATGTATCCACCCCTCTTAAATCTTTCACTAAAACATTTCTCTTAGACAATTTTTTGGCTGCAAAAGTGAGCAACATGGAAACGGTTGCTGGTAATCCTTGTGGGACGTTGGCAACAAAAATTCCAATAAAAAATTGAAAATTCACCAAAGGATCTTCACCCACAGCAGCGCCCAATCCATAAAATATGAACGCCATCACAGTGGCTATTGAAGCAATCAATTTGACAAACTTTGAAATCTCAGAGTGTAATGGGGATGTAGCATGACCACTGCTGTTACTCATTTTAGCGATACTCCCAATAACTGTGCGGTCACCAATTCTGATAACAATTCCTTTCATATCTCCAGCTACGCATAAAGTACCAAAAAATGCTAGATTCTCGGCTTCTAAAGGATTGTCATGTTTGGAGTTGAGTTTTCTGGTAAGCGGTTCAACTTCTCCAGTTAAACTGGAGTTATCTACTTTGCAATGATCAGTCTCAAAAATACGAACATCTGCTGGGATTTTGTCACCTTCTTTAATTTTTACAACATCTCCAACAACCAAGAATTTTGATTCAATTTTAGTCCAATTACCGTCTCTCAGAACCATAGACTGTTGAGGAATCATATTTCCAAAAGAGCTCAAAACTGAGTTAGTTTTCAGTTCTTGAACTGATTCAATGAAGGCATTCATAGCCACAACAAAAAAGAGAACTATGCCCAGATACAAGTTAACAACATCTGGGTCATTTGTAGCAACAGTAATACCATAAAGTATAAAACACAAAATTCCCGCAGACAATGGCAATAAAGCAAATGGCTGTATCCATTGTTTAAAATATATAAGAATCGGACTTTTTCGCTTTGGCGGAGTCAATTGATTCAAACCATCACGTTCAATTCTTTTATCGACTACTTCTTTTCCAAGTCCTTTTTCAATCGATGTAGTATAAATTTCCACTACCTCCGGAATAGTCTTCATATGTTCTGTAACATCTGCTTTCTTTTCTTCCTCGGCTTTTCCTTCTTTATCTCCTTTCTTGTCCTTTTCAAAATGTTTGACGTAGATAGTATTCTGTGATTCTATTTGAATAGCTTCTCTATCGCGTCCGAGCTCGTTTCCTTCAGTCATGTTTAATGGCCTAGTTTGATCATGATCCATTTGTGAAAATTGACGTTCACCTTTCACAAAACACTTTTAATACAAAATCTGAAGCAGCATTGCCCTGACACATGACACAAATTTGGCGTCGATTATTATCAAATTGCGCCAAAACTACGATAATTTTGTCATTGGCACTTGCCATCTCAGCGCTGATAGTCTCTGCTGCGCCACGGGCAACTGTCGACTTGGACATTAATTGGAAAGTGACCCATGATGAAATCAGTCAGTATGGATTAATTGGCAATACTCTCAATTGGAATTTGACATTTGATGCTCATATGCATTCCACATTTTCAGACGGATATATGACTCCGGAACAGGTTTTGGACTATCAAATCGCGAATGGATTTGATGTGGTTTTTGCTACGGAGCACAATTCACTTCAGGGCTCTAAGTTACTTAAAGATTACTCAATTGACTATAACAAGAAACACAAGACTGATATTCTTGTAATTCCAAGTATGGAGTACACCTGCTGCAGAATTCACATGAATTTTTTAGGAATTGAAAATGACAATAATCTAATGCCTTCGAAATTCCCTACTGACGAAGAATTGAGACGAGTCATTAAAAGTGTACATGATCAAAATGGAATAGTTATGGTGAACCACATGCCATGGTCAGCTCAACAAGAAGGGCAGAGATCGGACCGGGTGCTCTTAAATCATCCGACTCGAGAACAATTATTAGACTTTGGGGTTGAC
>JADGIG010000246.1:0-11794 GCA_018985235.1 Sanchytrium tribonematis
AAGATTGGTTTTGATAAGTTATCTGAGATTTCCTCCTAGTCAGATGATTTTCATTTTCAGGACATCGTAAATTGATTTGATTTGCGGAACAAGATCTTGAGGTGATCTAGGACATGTCATCTACATTTTTGTCTGATTCTTTACTTCGAGAAAAAAAGGCATAATGTTTTTAAAAGGCCAACAGAAATGCTGGGTTCTCAGATTCACTCATATTTGTCATTAGTCAGACTAAGTACTTCTGAAAAATCAGACGATATATGCCTAGATTTAATGAATGCAGTGGAGCAGACTGAATCTTCGAGTGAAGAAATTAGGCTTTTACCAGAAATAGTACGCAGTAAGTTTGCAAGCCCGCTTGAATGCGCCTTTATGTTAATGAATGAGGCCAACACAATTAACAAGACCGCGTTCTTGTGTTATGGAAAAATTGATGAAATGCTAAACAAGCCTTTGGCATACTATCAAATGAGCCAAACATTATTGTCAAACAATGAAATGAAAACCTTTTCTGGCAGGTTCATTGATGGTTATTTCGTTGTAATAGATGGTCTAGGCTATATACCTCATTTATTACTAAAATTTGAATTACTAAAAGGGGTTTCCTTTGTTCAATTTTGCGTAACACCTATTAATATATTAGAATTAAATTTGAGTATGGATCAATGGAAAGATATGAATTTTAGGGTCTCTGAAGCTCCGGATTTTGTTTTGACGAACCATAAAAGTGAGCCTTTGTTGTCGTTTAAAAACAAGTATCCAAATAATTATAAAAAATATGAGCTAAGAGATGGCTTGGTAGAATTACATGAAGAAAGGCTGGATTGTTTATCAAAATGTGTGGTAGAATATAGTAGCGAGAATTGTATTAACAGTATGGTGCGTGAATATTATCGCAATAGGCCTGATTTTCTCTTAATTAGAGAAATCGTCCCAGCTACAAATTGTGTGAAAGAACATTTTCAATTTGGAAGAAAAGATGGTCTTAAATCACTTTCTTTAAGGGATATTCCATTATATTACGAATTTTATGATGTGAGAATGGAATGCTTAGTATCAAGATCTATTGGAGAAAGTATTGTGGATAGATTTTCGCTAAGGCCCGATAGCTTATACAGTCGTACCTATTTTCAAAATATTTATTTAAATATTTATGAAAAAGGTTTTAAAGTAATAAGTCTGGAATTCAATGCATTAAATGATCATATTAAACTTGTTTTTCCAAAAATGAAGAATTTAATGAATCCTTTTGTAATTTTAGAAAAAAATTCGTTATCTAGCGAGACAAAAGAACCATTTAGCATTGTGAAGTGCTGCTCGGTGGATCTTGCACATTCGAGAGAACTTGAGAACCGTATCGAAGATTTTTTTGAGTTTGCTGCCTACGAAATCACCAAGATTTTGAATGAAAGAACAGAAATTCAAACAAAATTAGATTCTATATTGAAAGACCGCAATTCGCAAGAGAAAGTGGCAAATGATATCGAACCAGTCTCTCAGAAAAATAATCTCTCGATCAAAAATTTAGTGCAAATATTCAAAGAGCAGACAAATTCCATCGATTCAATGAAGGACTTTTTTGAATCGCAATATAATATCCGTGTAGGAATTTTAACCAAAAAATTGTCAGAAGCAAGAGAAAAAGGAGCAGACCATAAAGTAGAGAGCGAAGTAATTTTATCTAGATTGTCAAAAATCAAGGAAGAAAAAATTGAAAAAATTAAAAATTTTACTGCACTATTATAATAAATTATATTTACTAATTCACGTTCTTGGTTCTGCCTGTAATGAGAGCTGGTACGCAATTTCTTCGGACATCACTGGGTAGGTTTGGATATAATTGATCAAATCTGGAACTGGTTGCAAATTATATCCCTCTTTTTGAAAATATTTTAATTCTAGCACAATTGATGCCATCTTTTGATACTTTTGGAAGTTGATCATTCCATTCTCATGGACATTTTTGGAGTAGGTGTCAAGAAATACTAAATCGCTTTGTACAATTCCTACGTAAAATAATAATACCAGGAAATGGAATGCAAGGAAGCGTCATCTCCCGTATGCATTTTCGTAAATTCTTGAAATTGGACTCGGTGCTCATAAGAGTATTCAGATCTCTATGAATTTGTTGAATTTTGTTCGAAATACCGGCTTTTGTTTTTTTCATCCTATGAAGTGCAGAGTGCGACAAAGCTGCAAGAACCTCTTTCACTCCATTGTAATTTCTCAATTTTTCTAATGCTTGGGCGATAAGTATGAGTTTTTCAATGGCCTGTGTACGAACCTTAATGTCTTTAATATTAACAATCTCACTTACAAACCACATGATCAAATGATTTGAAAATTTAGCCATACGGATCAGATTTGGAGCCTTCTTTTCTTTGTCAGATGCCATCCAAGATTTTTGAATAAGTTCTTCTGCTTTTAATTGTGAAAATAATTCAAATTCAATCAATGAAATTTGTCTAGCAATTTCAACAGCGTCTATCTCTAACAAATTAACGCGATAATCATCAGAAGATGTGTTGAAATTATTAACGGTAACTTCAATCGTGAAAGAGTCGCCAAGTGGAATTCTTCGCGAAATTTCAACTGGCCCATTTTCCGATTGAATGCCGTACCTTTTGGCAAGTTGTTTTGGCAGAATGGGCTTTAATCTTGACTGGCTTTTGTCATCCAGTAGTATGGGAGTAGCCATAGTACGGATTCCTGTCAAAGTGTCGTTTTTCTTAATTAGCTCAGCGACTTTTTGCTGTTTGTCAGCCGATAGCATCGGCCTAATAGTAATTATATCTTTTAATTTTGATCTCAACTCTACATTATTTGCAAAATCATCCCAATAATTCTTAATCCAATGGCATAGAATGTCTCTCAAACGAATTTCGTAAACGGGTCTGTGAGTTTCTTGGTCCTTTACAATTATATTAAAAAAAGCTTCCAACTCATCCAGTACAAATTGAGGAGTCGTAAATTCTCTATATGTCAAGAAAAAGTTGTCGATGAAAATCGAGTCGTAAGTTGGACATTGCAGCAATCTTTGCACTAATTTAGATGGAGTTCCACCCTTGACTTCTTGCAAAGCATTTTCGTTTTCAACAATTATAATTCCCTGCTCTTCTTCTTCTTTTGTCGGGGATCGTAATTGCTCCAAAAGCTCTTTCTTTATGTTTGTTCTGCAATGAATCAATTGCTCCTGAAGCTGATTCCGGTGTTCTTCTAAAGATTTTACCATCGCTTCCAAGTGCCTTATTTTCTCAGCGGCTTCGCTCGGGGTTCCTGGAGATACAGCCACTGCAGAATCAATTTTACTTTCCTTATCAGAAGAAGTTGTATTCTTTCTAATTAAGGTGGGAGTTGTAGGTTCATTATTTGTGGTCGACCTGGAGAGACTTTTGAATTTTGAAGTTTCTTTATTTTCATCAATTGAATGAGTAAGATCTGTGGAAAAAAGAGGCTTATCTTCAATATTTAGACTCAATTGCAGGGGAATGTTTCCGTTCAAGTTGTTGCTATTAGAGCTTCCTACTGAGCCCGAGTGTGGTTTACCTTTTTGTTCGAATGCTTTCTTTTTTAAACTGTCTAACTGGTGTTGATGTTGTGACTGAAATTCTTTAATTAGATTAGAATAGTACAACACATTTTGGTTTGTTTCCCTTTCGTAAAAAAGGTGCTTATTTTTGTAAAAATTGATTTGAGCATCCTTTGTGGCAAGCATGTCTTGTAAATACTGGACATAGTCCATTAAGCGAGTCTCTCCATTTTCAACACCTGCTACGTTCTCAAGAATCTTGATTTTTTGTTCAGTCGTTAGCTTTTCTCTGATTAAATGTTTAACTTGTGACTTGACTGTATCCTTAAAATCTGTGTATTGTGCGACAATCTGAAGCAATGATTTGCTAACTAATTCGACATCTCTTGGCAATTTTTTCTTTATTTCTTCAAATTGAGATTCTTGCTGGACATGAGTTAGGAGGAGCATCATCTCTGTTTTTGCTGTTCTAGATACATCTAAAGGCAACTCTCCAAAATCGTTGACAAGATTTCTGTTTGCTCCACGATCTAATAATATTCTTAAACAGTCATCATTTCCAAATGCACTAGCATAATGAACAGCAGTGTTGTTATATTGATCTCTGGCATTGATGTCGACCTCGTCTAACAATCGTCTCAAGATCGCAGGTTGATTTAATAAAACTGCATAAAAAGATGCAGGTGCTTTCATTTTTGGAACTGGCTTATTTAAACTGCCGCGATTTTTAGCTATATATTTATCTACCGCTTCGTAATCTGCTGAAGCTATCATATCAAGTAAAAAATCATCAACAGGCATATGAAAGCCACACGACTTTTGAGCTAAATAAAAAAGCCTAGTTTTAATGAGGTTTTAACCAACATAAAGGGCTGCGAATTGTTTATTTTATGTGAATCTACAATTTCCTGGGCTGGGACTCTTCCACACCCAAAATAACATTTCCAAATTTACGACCATCTATTTCTTTAATGGCTCGCTGCACTTCTTCTGGAGTCAAGTAATTTACATAAGCATAACCCTTGGCTTTACCATCAATAATAGGCAAATACATTCTTGTCACCCGCCCAACTTTACCCATTAGTTCCCTTAAATCATTCTCAGTACACTCCGGAAATAAATTACTAACTCTAACAGAATAGGAGACGGCTAAATAAAAACGAATTACGCATAGCTGAGGAAATTCCAGCTTCCATCTGCTTCCTTCTGCTAGGAGGAATATATTTGGACGCTTGAGGCTCGGGCATTGAAGCAGACTCTTTCACTTCTGTATTGGATGTCTTCATTAAATCTTTGTTTGGACATCTCATGCTCAAATGTTCACCAGAACAAAATCGACAACGAATTGAGCCAACCTTTTTTACTTCTTGCTTAAATTGCTCGTCCTGTGAATTTTCGATTTCTTTTGAATCTAAAGAAAGCTTGACTATAATATTGTCAGACTCCTTTAGTGAAAAAGACTTGTAATCACCAAATTTTGGAATTTTTCTCTCATGAATTCTTTTAAACTTCTCGATCAGATTTGGAGATTGCGTAGTTCTTTGTATGCTTAAATTTTCACCATTTCTTTTAGTCATAATTGTCAAAGTGCAACCTTCATCTCCGAAACTTAATTGAGTTGCCATAGGTCTTTTCGAGGGGCATTCAACGGACAAGAAATTAAGATATCACAGGTGGAAACCTGACTCACCACATTTTATGAGACTCAGTGATCGCTGAAGAAATCTTGGCATACTTTATAAAATTTTGTATTTTTCTGACGCGTTGGCCATTTTTTGAATTTAAAGCCATCTCAAATTTTCAATGTTCCAATATCAATTAGATGAAAAACAGAAAGACGAGAATCTGGCCAGAGCTTTAATGGCGCAAGAGAAGAGAGTCCATTTTAGAAGAAATAATCGCATTGCCGTAGAATTTGAAAAAGAGAGGTTGGAGCTAGAGGAAATGATAAAGCAAAAAGAACTAAAAGAGACTCAAATGCTGAAATTTAAGCAATTGCAAGATGAAGAAGAAAGAGTTGAAAATCAAAAGAGGAATGCATTAAGACATCAAAAAATGAGACAGTTAGCACGAGAAAATCATGAAGTGAGATATTTGAAATCTCAACTCCAAGAATTGCTTACAAAAAAACAGCAACATGTACAAATAGAGCAGCATCTAATAGAGAAGGAATTAAGGCAGCTAGAAAAAGAGAAACTCAGGGTGGAAATTGATCATAAGGTTCATGATTTTGAAGTTGATCTTCAAAAGGAAGAAAACATTTCTAAAGAGCACCAAAACTGGTATAAAGAAAGTCTAGACGCACAATTGGTAGACATTGAGCTGCGTCAAGAGCAAATGTTCCAAGAATTTTTAAAGGAAAAACATTTAATTGATAATTTGGTCAAAACAATTCAGGAAGAAAACGCACTATTCTCGCATCAAAAACAAATAGATAAGATGCAAGTAAGACAGTATATTAAGGACTTTTTAGCGGAACAAGACAAATACAAGGAGAAACAAAAGCTTTTGGAGAAAGTAGAAAATGATAAAATCAAAGAGTACGTTGCCCAGAAAGAGTCAAAAAAAGCAGAAGATAGTCACAAAAGGAACGCATTAGACGAAGTTCGAGACAAAATTTATGAGCAACTTGCTGCTAACATAAAACAACGAGATATCGAACAAAAGGAAAGAGAAGAAATAATATTTCAAGTCGCAAGGCAAAAACAAGACGAAAAAGAAAAACAAGACATCGTCAAGGAATTCGAAAAACGAACAAATGAAAAAATAATTTTACTAGATTCTTATAAGCACCATCTACTTTCCAAACAAGAAAGTCGGAAAAAAGATTTAGATATAAAAATAAAAGAAAAGGAAAGGTTATTGGAGCAACTCAAAGAAGACAAAGCTTTAGAGCAGCTAACTTTGGCTGCTAAAAAGCGACGGATGGCTACATACCACCATGAGTTATCCTTACTAGTCGCATATAAACAAAAAATGCAAGTAGATTTAGAAAACAGTGAAAAAGAACTGACGCTTAAGCTGCTCAAGATAGATCAAGAAAAGGAAGATCTGATCGCGAATGAGAAGAAAAAAATTGTAGCTGAATATAGCACTAAGTTACAAATTCCGGAGATCGAGCTTGTGAAATATATAAATAAATAAATTTTAACGATATTCAACATCTAGAGTGCTTTAAAATATTCCATAGTAACTTATGGAGAAAATTTTCAAGTGGTCGTCTGAGTGATGTTATGATCTCCGTTTTCGTATTTTTCTTTGGTAAAACAAATGCAGTCAGATCAAAAGAGCAAGAAGGAATTGACTGCTCAAGATTATTCAAAAATCAGCTGCTTACTACGTGAGTTAGAAATCTACTCTGACCAAGACATTTGCCAATTTGTAATGGATGCTTGCAATGCCGATACTTTGGATTTAAACCTTGAAGACGACGGGATGTCTTTGCTTAATGCTAGAACCAGCTCATATGGCGCAAAACTAGCTATACGAATGAATGAAATGATCGATTCTGATATTTTGGAGTATATGGCTAGCAGGGTTGAGAGACAATCTCAGATTCGAAATCGTTATCATAATGTGAAAAGACATCAAGCTCAGCTAGCAATGAATAAGATAGCACCTATAGAGGAAGAGTTGCTAAGTATTGAGGACATTCCCGAAATAGTCGACCAAGATTATGACCATATTAGTCCACAAGATAGCGATGAAGAATATGGCATCCCAACTAAAAGAAGATCATCATTTGCTGTCGAAAGACCTGAGAAAAGAGCCAAGTTAAATGAAGTAAAGCAATGGACTTTACTCTCAAAAAGAGTTGTAAAACATGCTAGGCATTTTCCTAAAACATTCATCGTGAAGCATTTAAATTCCATTAAAGATGTGGCAAAGCATCAAATTAGTCATGTAGAGCTTCTTTCTAAATGCAAGCAGCTCACAAAAGATGTTGGGGTTTTTATCCGCAAAAAGGATAAAATCGAAAGAGAATATAGAAAAAAAGCAGAAAAAGAACAGTATGAAAAAGCTAAAGCAGAGGAAGAGAAACGGGAATCACAAAGACAAGCTAGAAAACTAAATTTTTTGATAACTCAAACAGAAATTTATTCCCATTTTGTTGGGAAAAAGGATCAAGCTGAAAATGATGACAAAAATGGGATGATCATAGACCAGCCAATTGATTTTGACAACGAGGATGAAGAATTACTTAAGAGGCAAGCTGCAGACAAAGCTCAATCTGCTTACTTGAAGACCCAAGCTCATGCAAATGAATTTAATCAAGTGAGCTCTTCTGGAATCGAAAACATTCAGCAGCCAGATTTACTGAAATGCACTTTAAAATCGTATCAACTAAAAGGTCTAAATTGGCTTGCGGGATTGTACGAACAGGGTATAAATGGGATTCTGGCTGATGAAATGGGTCTAGGAAAAACTGTCCAGAGTATCTCTTTACTTGCTTATGTAGCTGAAAAATATGGCATCTGGGGTCCGTTTCTTGTGGTAACGCCAGCTTCTACTCTTCACAATTGGCAGAATGAATTTTCGAAATTTACACCTTCTTTTAAGACAGTTCCATATTGGGGCAATTCGAAAGAAAGGCAATCAATGAGATCTCAATTTCGTGCCAAGGGTATTTGGAGCGAAGAATCTGCTGCCCATGTAATTATAACATCCTACCAATTGGCAGTTCAAGACCAACAGTATTTATCAAAGTTAAAGTGGCAATTCTTGATACTCGATGAAGCCCATTCTATAAAATCAAGCAGTTCTGTAAGATGGAATACACTTTTAAAATTCAATTGCAGAAATAGACTTCTTTTGACAGGAACTCCAATTCAAAATAGTCTTCAAGAATTGTGGGCATTATTACATTTCATTATGCCAACTTTGTTCGACAGCCATCAAGAATTTGCCGAATGGTTTAGTAAGGGTATTGAAGGAGACACGAAAAGCATGAATGAGCACCAGCTTAAACGGTTACAGGCTATTTTAAAACCATTCATGCTGCGAAGAGTAAAAAGCGATGTGGAAAATGAGCTGCCCGAAAAAATTGAAAAAGAATTACCTTGTCCTCTGACGCATCATCAGCGAAGGATGTATAGATTGCTCAAGAAAAAAGTCAATCTTAAAGATTTATTAGAAAAAGCAAATTTATCTAACAACAAAACCGACGACACACTAATGAATCTAATGATGCACTTTAGAAAAATAACAAATCATCCAGAACTATTTGAACGGAGTGACGTGACTTCTCCATTTCATTTTAGCGAGATTAAATTTGGGGAAATTGAAGAAAGCAGCGACTTACACATGCATTCTGGTAAATGGACATATTTCAGGTACCCTTCATTGATTGGCGCGGCTTTCTTAAACAACATAGAAGTCAAAAAGATTTTTAGGCAAAAAACAAACATTTTTAGTCACAGATACACAAATGATGACTACTTAAATTGGACTGCTGGCTATTCGAAATCAAGATTAGGAATCGCTAGAATGCTTTTGGACGATTTACAGGTTTCAGTACCTTCTGGTTTGAGTATCAAAAAGCTGCAACCATTTGAACCGTTCTATATACCCTCAGTAACTTGCGAAGGTCTTAGAATCACGTTTGGGTCTTTGGAAATAGACAAAGCCTATTACAGCGATCTTGATAGATCAATGAGAAAGAATTTGATTTTGTCGCATGGCCTTCCTCTTACAATTTGGGAAAAACACTTGGGAACGAACATCGATAGAACCAATATCGACCCAGATGAACTGCAAATGTTGCAATCTCTTTACGATCAGGATAAACCTTATGGAACTGCCTCATTGGGAAGGAGAAACAACACTTTTCTAAAAGTTCCGACAATCAATGATCTCATAAGTAGTAGCGGAAAATTACTAGTGCTAGATGATCTATTACCCAAATTGAAAGAGCAAGGACATAAAGTTCTTCTGTATTTTCAAATGACCAAAATGATGGATATTATGGAAGAATATCTGACCTATAGGGCGTTTCAATTTGTACGTTTAGATGGTTCAACCAGTATTGAAGAGCGTAATGAAAAGGTTCAGAAGTTTCAGGACAACGACGAGCTTTTTATATTTATTCTCAGCACCAGAGCTGGAGGAGTCGGTATCAATTTGACAAGTGCTGACACAGTTATTTTTTACGACCAAGACTGGAATCCTACGTAGTTTCATTTAACTTAGAGCTGATCAGCAAGCTATGGATCGCTGTCACCGTTTGGGGCAGACAAGGCAGGTCACTGTATATCGAATGATAACTAAAGGAACAATAGAAGAAAGAGTTTTACAAATGGCGAAGAGAAAGCACGACATACAGAAGGCCGTAATAGCAGGAGGAGATTTTAAGCAAGTGGTGGAAGATTTATTACAAGACGACGATGATGAGTAAAATCAAACTTTTTTCTTCTTGATGGATTTGACACGGTTGACGATCTCTTCTGCATCTTCTGATAGCGGCTTTCTCTTCTTTTTGTTGCCCAAATTAATGTCCTTCATTTGTTGACTAGCCAAATGATTTGCTTCTTCAACACTATCCATTAAAATTTTTACAGCTGCGTCATCAAGATCATATTTTTCCAATTTTTTTTGAATAGCATTTTCAATTCTTTGATACACTTCCACGTCATATTGCGTAACAAAAGTAACAGTATTGCCGTGCTTACCTGCTCTCGCAGTCCTCCCTACACGATGTAAGTAATTTTTAGATGACATTGGCACATCGTAATTAATGACATAACCTACTTGAGGAATATCTAGCCCACGAGCTGCGACATCTGTACAAACCAAAATGCCCTTATCTCCAGATTTAAATTTGTTGAGTGAAGCCAAACGCTTTTGTTGACTCATTTGTCCATGTAGCGGCAAAGAACTGAATCCGAGGTTTCTTAGCATTAGGGCTACTTTTGTTGATGCAGCACAGGTAGCAGTAAACACAATGCAACTTTTTCCTGCAATTTCGTTCAGTATATAAGTTAAGTAACAATCTTTGTATTTCAATGGGAAGAATAGATAAGTTTGATTCAGAGTGTCAACTGTGTCGTACTTAGAATTAGCTTCTACTGTTACAGGATCCCTTAAATTTGCCCTTTGTAATTTGTGGACTTTACTTGTCATTGTTGCACTAAAAAGCATGGTCCTGCGATCATCAGGTAAGCACTTAAATATTAAATCAATCTTAGGCCCATAATCCGAGTCTAATAGGCGGTCTGCTTCATCCAAAACAAGATATTTGGCATTTTTCAAGGAAAACCCTTTAGTATTTTCTAAATGATCTGCGAGTCTACCCGGTGTAGCCACAACAATATGTGGTTTTCTAGAAAGTGCAATTTTTTGCTGAGTCATATCTACACCACCTACCAAGACTGCACAACGAACACCAATAGTTGAACCCAAAGCTGAGAATTGATCGCTGATTTGAAACGCCAATTCTCTGGTTGGAGCCAATATTACAGCATAAAAGCTGGCGGGACTGTTCCATAAATGATGTAAAATAGGTAATGCAAAGCAAGCTGTTTTTCCCGATCCCGTTTTTGAAAGACCTATAACATCTTTTCCTTCCAAAGCAATGGGGATAGTTTTCAATTGAATGTCTGTGGGTTCTTTGTATCCAACTGACTTGCACGCTTCCACTAATTCCGGAATTAAACCTAAAGCGGAAAACATCTCCTTGAATTATCCTTCTCCAAAAGTTGATATTAAAATATTTTATTAAATTAAAAGTCTCTAGCTTAGAAGCTCAAATTTGATATGTCCCAAATCTAATGTGGTATCTGTAGTAATATCAAGGTGCCTAAAACTGCCGTAAATCCCGTATTCTGCATTTTTGGTACAATAATCATAAAACTTACTACATTCATTAATGATGTAAAAGCTGGTGACTACACCATTACTTCTACAATGCATGTCAGTCAAAAAGATCCCTGTTTGTGCTAAAAGTGATAAAATAAAATCGAAATGAAATGTAGATACTGCTACCTCTTGGTCATACAGCAATATCCACACATCGTCTGATTTGTATATTATAAAGTCATTATCGTATTTGATGTCTTTGAGGTATTTTAATTTCAAAGTCTGACAATATATTTCAATGACGTTTGACATTTTCTCTTCCAATGTACCCTCTACTAATAATGCGAATGGTTTTAGAAATCCAGTTGTTTTTTGCCAACCATTAAGAGATATTGCGATATCCCCAATTAATGAAAACGTAATGGAGGATGTTATAAAATTTGATATTATTGTAATTAAATCTTGGGAATTTTT